>BQNB010009623.1:0-46588 GCA_026074375.1 Tanacetum coccineum
TAGATTTAAGCTCCCTTATTATTTCATATGGTGAGGAGTTTTTAAATTGTCTATGAAGTTCAGGAGTCATACTCCCAAGTATAAGACACGCAACCTCATTATATGCATTATAAACTGCATTCCATTGCGAAAGCACTTGTGCATCGGAATCAGCAGCAAGAGCCGCTGGTAAAGGCTGCTCAATGACAAACATTTTCTTTTCAACTCTCAAGACTAACTTAAGTTGACGAAACCAGTCATTGAAATTATTTCCAGAATTTTTTTCTCTTTCAAACATCAACCTGAAAGCCGAATGGTTTATGTTTTGAACAGGTTGTGCCATCTACAAACATAGTTAAAGTTCAAGAATTAGTATTTTCGATAATACTCCTTGAAGAAAATTAACTATCCATGTTTAATCAAATAATTAATTAATTTTCTAAAGGCTAGGACCCTACTTGACATACCACCACCACATCAGTCGATCTGCTAGTGATGGTGTATTCAAAAGGTAATTGACGATCAGTAATTGCCGTCGGTGTAATTCCTAAACCATATGGGACTTACTTTATTACAATAATATTCTAGTAAGCATGTTTTATCCCATATATGCCTCGATTTAAGGTCTCACCAATAAACCGATTAAGTCGTCCAATCAAAAACCATGATTGTGTAACACTAACGTCTAACGAAAAAGTGTACAATCACCTTGGGATTACGATCCACATACGTCTAAGGCATAGTAAAAAGCATCTACAAGTGTTTTTTTGAATTGGATGCCAATAACTTATTTTAAAAAGGGTATTCTATTTGTCGTGACAAATATGTACGAAGAAGCATGCATACATCTTCGTATCATAGATTTTAATAAAAACTTTACTCAATTAAGTTATTTATTATGGTATCACATATTTTCTATACATCTAATGTATAAATAGTGTTACCTTTTAAAATTGACGATTCAACATGTTTCCAAATATAAAGTTTAAAGAATGGTCAAATAATGACACTGTAGTGACATGCCATGGTTTACGGAAACTCCAATCGAACGCACAAAGAAGCGAAGAAACAGGTCAGCGTGAAGCTTATTAAAAACCTGAAATCTTTAGGAAAATCCTCCTTAAACTTCTCTTATAGTTTGTTCTAGTGGATGAGCCGTACTTCCCATGAGTCCATAGCGTCCAGTTTTAACCAATCAAAATAAAATTTTAATTTGGGAAACACATTATGAACTATAAATAGTCCATAATAAATCTGATTTCATAATAATTAGTCATGTTTATATTTATTTTTGAAAAACCCTTTTATTTTCTCACAACTCTAATACTTAAAATAAAAAATAATATAAAACATAAAACTAATTCACATAACAATTATTCAAATAACAACCCTTAACAATTAAGTCATGCAAATATCAAGATATAATCCTAATTATCTAATAATTAAACATGTATATATCCATATAAGGCTCCTTCATCCTATCAACTCTCGCCACGTCCATCGACATAATCGATTGCGTAAGCCTTATATAAATATACATCACATAGCGCATAAAATTTCAAACAACTTTTAGGCCTCATTAAGACATTGCCAAGGTCTTCCCTAGCTTTTAAAGTCGTGGATCGAAACTACATAAATTTAATGTCTATGTTTTTAATTCTTGATCATCATATTTGCATAAAAAATTCTTTAACAAATAATAAGATTAATATCACATATCCCTCGTCATGGATTATAAATTAACAATTAATTTAAACATAAAACCGATCAATTTACAATTTAAACATATCAAGTTTTATCTATAAAATTGCATACAACCTAGAATTCGTCTAATTAATTTTATAACCAATAAAGATTGAATTTTGATGCACAAAGATTGAATCTGATGCATAAAACACCTAAAGGGCTTAAAAATTAATCAAGAACTTTAATTTTGTCTAATTTTATTTCCTTGTAATTATAAATTCTACACGTTGGCTCGTGATGCCACTGTTGGGATTTTAGATCTAATTAACAATTAAACATATCATGAGTACGCAGCGAAAAGATTGATGACATCAAATAACGTCACTTTAGCATACCGTTTATCCCATCAATTTTGCCCACTTTTATATAATTATTGCATTATTTGGTACTTAATTGCTTTAAAGTTAATAAATGCAGTAATTTAGGAGTGTTTTGAATAGATAACCTCTATGGTATGCACACACTACACGTCACTGAAATACGCTAGGATGCTAGTACTTGTTTCACGAATCAAACAACTCAACACGGTGTTCTTGTTTTGGTTCTTGACGTCACACGCAGAATACAATAACAAAACATAATGATCTTGATTTTCCACGAATCTAATCGATCGAACACCAATATAGGATGATACATCATATTGATATTACTAGGGAAACAAAAGGATCAGTTTTGTTTGTTTTAGGTATTCACACGCATATGTATGCATGCATAGGTATCATGCATGTAAACTTAGCATGCATACATAATTAATCAATAATCATGCGTAGGAACTTTAGGGTTAAATATGTGTCGTTCGACTAATAGTAATATCATAGGGTTTTTAGATAGATAGGTTACCAAACTATCAACTTTTGTTCGCCTAAGTTACTAAACTTTTTTTTTGTTCATTTGGGTTACTGGACTATCAAAACCGGTTAAATTTGGTATCGAACTATCGGTGACCGGTTGCTAGTGTTAATTCCCGGTTACATTGCCAGCGTGGCATTTGACTTTTGATACAAATAAGTTACTGAACTTTGCGAATTTGTTCACCTAAGTTACTAAACTTTGCCAATTTTTACACACGTTTTTATACACATTTTTATCTACACATTTTTATACACACATTTTTATAAACACGTTTTCATACACACATTTTTTATATACACATTTTTATACACGGTTTTATTACACATCTTTTTATACACACATTTTTATACACATGTTTTTATACACACATTCTTGTACACATTTTTATACACAGTTTATACACGGCTTTTATAACAGAAGCATTGCAGAAACTACAAAGACCAAAGTGATAACATAGAAGTTTAGGATTCATTTGTTAGTTTAGACAATAGTTAGTTAGAGTCAGTTTTTATCTTTTCCCGCTCATTTCTTGTATAAATACCCTGTACTATTTTTCATTTTCAGTTCAATAAACTCACTTTCACTGTTGTTTTTTCTCTTAATCATCATGTGCAACAGTTTTATACACACATTTTTTACACTATTTTTACACGGTTTTAAAAACACGTTTTTAGACACACATTTTGTAGCATGGTTTTTATACATATGTTGTTTACACATAGTTTTATACATAAGTTCTAACACACAACAAGGTTTTATACCACACGTTTTATACACACATGTATATAATCACGTTTTTTATAAACACATATTTATACACAAATTTTTATACACACATTTTATAACACGGTTTTATACACACAAAAGCGTATAAAAAGCGTTGTGCATAAAAACGTGTAAAAAATGTGTGTATAAAAACGCGTGCATAAAAACGTGTGCATAAAAATATATATAAAATTGTGTGTATAAAAATATATAAAATTGTGTGTATAAAAATATATAAAATTGTGTGCATAAAAAATATAAAAATGTATACAATATATATATATATATATATATATATATATATATATATATATATATATATATATATAAAATTGTGTATAAAAACGTGTAAAAAAATGTGGGTATAAAAACGTGTATACAATGTGTGTATAAAAAAGTGCGTATAAAAATGCATATAAAACATGGATAAAAACATGTATTTTCTAGAGGTATTTTTAGATGAACAAAACAACAAAGTTTAGTAACTTAAGCGAACAAATCCCAAAGTTTGATTTTAAATTTTTTAAAAAAAAAAAAAAAATTTTTTTACATACATGTCAAATAACCTGATAATTTCTGAGTTGGATAACTGGGCCCACAAAAAGCTGACGTGGAGAAGTCAAACATAATAACCCGGTTTGCCAGTATAACTAGTACCCTGAATGAACACACTTTTGTTGTTCGGTAACCTTAAAGTCAAACTTCGATAGTTCAGTAACCCAAATGAACAAAAAAAAGTTTAGTAACTTAGGCGAATAAAAGTTGATAGTTTAGTAACCTGACTATTTAAAAACCTTAATATCATATATCCTTATTAATGAATCAAGGGGTATTTATATAATCTCTAAACTTATACTCCAAGTTAGATTATAGCACCTCCTTAAGTTTCATGAATCGACACTCTTCTCCCTTGTACTCTTTTAGTTCGACCGGTCACAACCAACACCTCACGGGTTTGGTTTTTGTACTAACAAGTCCCTCACTTGTTAATATCTATTAAATAGTTTAACGTCTAACGTTATAATTAAAGACCGTTTAATTATTTCGTGAAACATATTAATATAATTAATATACAATAAATATATTAATTACATTAATAAACGTATCCTCTGTGTAAACGCGTGTGCCCCCATAGGCTCACGTAATTTTCGGTCATATATTTTTTTATGATATGGTCATATCCCAACGGGACTGACTAACCCGCATTTAGTAAGAAGGAATATTCCCTGTTACGCTAAGAAATACGTGACAATTCAAAAGGGTAAAAATACTACAATTGAGGAGTGGTTTAAAATCAAAACCTCCTCAAAACCCGATATTTTTCTTGATTTCTAAAAACAACAAAAATAACTTCTCTCAACCCTTAGATTTAAACGACGTACATTGCGTATCTATTCTCACTGTTTTCCTACAGAACGGATCAATCAACCGGTCTTGCCTATAATACACTACAAACGGTTAAGTATACTGCTAGATAAGTATTGTAATAGTTCATGTGTGATCCTATCGCATTAATTGGATGTTACTAGAAATAAAAAATTATGCAAAAAACCGGACCGTATAAAAGTATTAGAACTATTTAAAATAAAAAGATTTTTACTTAAATTTTTCTAAAATAAATTTGTTTTCAGTCGCGCTATGTACCATGTTACAAACAAACTATCAAAAACAACAAAAAAAAAATTCCTATCTCTTCAAAAAATATCACAAGATCAAAAAAGAATGTCGAATAAATACATGTTAGTCTTTATTTTAAGATCATTATTAGTCCTTTCATTTTAATTTTTCACCAAACATGACAAATTTATATATCTCATCCTATTGAACAATGAATAGATAAGGTGTGGAACCATCCACTTTAAACTGGTGTACTTATGTTAGGACATCACTTTAATCCTATGGCTTTTCAATAGGAAGACTTTGTAGTAAACTATGTTTTTGCTTTATGAGATAAGTTTGTTGCCGATATGAATTTATATTTGTATATGAGCTTTTCGTTGGTCCATTTACAATAGATCAACATTCCCTATTATCTCTTATACAAATCTTTGTTGATGTAAAGGAACATTTTCATCTAGGATTCGGATAATATTTAAAGAATATAATGGCTTGTTGTATTCATAATTTCATCAACGATTTTTTTATGTCGTCTTGTAACTTTTGAATACATCTATACAATCATGTTTGCTCCTCTGAATAAAGAAACCACCATAAGATTGTTGATTCTCCCTTTGAACACAGATTTTTGTAATTGTTCAGTATGAAAATGTAACATTTTAGCGTTATGGAATGTGGAAATAGGTTTAGCTAATTTACACATGCAAAGACACTTTATATTATATAAAACTACCGCCCATGTGGCTTGTTTGAATTATTGGTCCATACTGATTAATGCACACTACAAAAGTTGAAACATAAGAATTGAGAACATACATGTGCCTTGTATCGACTTTTAAGATAGTTGACAAAATTTTGAGTTTCTAATCAACACCTATAAGTACTACGCACTTATTTTCACACATTCACAACAATATCACCATTTTCTTTCTCTCGAACATTGATCTTTTGCATCATGATGAAGTTAGATTTAAATTGTGTACCTTTTTATCATGTGATGTTCCGAGTCAATAAGTTATAATTTATATATTAGAGAAAATTTATTTTGAATTTACTTAAGCTTTTTTTGCCCATTTTTTATGCAGACTCCTATATGTGTACGTAGAAATTGAATTATTATTTTAAGTTTACTCAATTAAAATAGTTGAAATTATACCTTATATATTAACCATGAAGATTGTTATCCCAAGACGCTTTTAGTGAGGGGCTTTTAATGAAAGCCAACCCGCCCGACCCGTTTGTTATAGTTTAGTTTTTGCATCTCTCTCTCTCTCTTAACAAAATACGTACCATGGTACGTGTCCTCCCTTACCTTCTCTCCTTTACACTTATCTCACACACACTCCTTGCATCTCTCTATCTCTCAACACTCTCTCTTAACAAAACGTCACTCCATTAATCCCTGATAACCCTAATATCTAAAATTGAAGATGGAGAGAAGAAGATAAGGAATCATCCAATTGATTTATGCTAATATCTTATATATTAACCATGAAGATTGTTATCCCAAGACGCTTTTAATGAGGTGCTTTTAATGAAAGGCAACCCGCCCGACCCGTTTGTTATATCTCAAATCTATTAGATCTCTTTCTCTTTCTAATTCCATTTCATAACTCACATTCTCAGCCACTCCTATGTAAAAGTGAGCAAAATGAATCGTGGACCGGACCGGACCGGACCGAGAAACCGGACCAGACCGAACCTATTTCGGTCCGGTCCTCAGTTTATCTTTTTCGTTATTTTCGGTCCTCGGTCCGGTTCGGTCTTACGAAAAAACCGGCAATTATGCCTTGTTCAACTGGACTGGACCGAAGACCGACCTGGACCGGACCGACCTGGACCGGACCGGCCTGGACCGGACCATTTCGGTCCGGTGTTTTGGCCAAACTCGGTTTCGGTCCGGTCCGGTTTTCGTCGGTCTGGTCTGGTTTTCGTCGGTCCGGTCCGGTTTCGGACCGTAAGCACCCCTACTCCTATGGTACACAAAACACTCTTTCTGTGCGATTCAGTTTCCCTGTCGATAACGCTCGTTGATTTTTTCGATAGTTACTGAAAGGCATAAGAAATGACTAGTATACCCTCGTCTAGTTCCCCTCTTCGAACAACATCTTGAACACTAAGAAGACAACACCAAGAACACAAACACAATTTTTTCCCCCCTTGAATTTACAATTTACAATTAATTTTAAATCAAACTCAAGAACACTAATAACACAAACCCAGTTTTTTTACACTTCAAATTTTCTTTGAATTTTCTAAAAATTGATAACATTTTGTTAACAAACAATCAAAAACACCTTCGTTTTACAATAATAACTTCATTATATTGTGAAATCTGATCTATCTTTAAAGCACACAATCAAAGAAAGCCCATCCAATCCAGTTCAATGATCAAAGCAACTAAGGCTGTAAGTGTGTTTTATAGCTTTTGATACAAAGTCAAAATCCAAGTTAAAAGGTAACAAGACTACCATTTTGATACTCCACTAACGATACAAGCTAAATAGTTCAGATTCCTTGGTATAGTTTCAATAAAACTTACCACAAAGGTTGATATGATTTTAAAATTTGAACCAATCTACATTAACATGTCACCCATTCTTTTTAGCTTTGAGATATGCAAATAGTTTCTCATCTACATTAACAAAACAACCATCGACCGGTTGGAACCCAGTCGCTTGAGCATCGAAGCCTTAACTTGATACAAGAAATTCATCTCCCTGGCTTGTTCAAGAACACGTTGAACGAAAAGAATAATCACAACCATGTCTTCTGCAAACTCCTCAATCCAAAATCCTCCCCGGTCTTAACAACCGTGCTATTCGACACAATTTTGACATTCGAAGACGACATAAGGAAACTAGTCGTTTTACTAGAGGGATGAAACAAAGGGTCTTAGGACTCGTAAGTAGCATCTATAATAGTGAAAACAAATACACCAATAACAAAAAAAAGTGAAAAACAATTTCCTATAAGGCTACCACAGGTAGGGGTGGCAATTCAGGTCGGGTTCGGGTTGGCGGGTTCGGGTTGGCAGGTTGGCGGGTCAGAAAACCCCAACCCGAACCTGACCCATTTAAATAATCGGGTCAGCTATGTCAACCCTAACCTGTTTACACATAACCCGAACCTGACCCATTTAACCCATATATATAGTTGGGTTGGCGGGTTAAATAGGTTATACGGGTTGAATAGGTTAAACGGGTTTCGGGTTGACCCATCTAACCCGTTTTATATACAAAAGTTGGCACATTACACGGGTTAAACAAGTTAAACGGGTTTGCGGGTCGACCCGTTTAACCCATTTAACACATATAATAAAATATAAATAGTTTTTATTATTAGAAAAAATTTTAAATGGGTTGACGGGTTGACCTGCTTAATTTATTCTCAACCCGAACCTAACCTGTTTAATAAACGGGTCAGATAGGTCGACCCAAACTCGACCTGAAATCTATTAGACTCAACCCAAACCTGCTAATTTTCGTGTTGGTTTCAGGTCGGGTTTCGTGTCGGGTCAGAAATTGCCACCCCTAGTTTTTGGTATGTTGCTGCACTTCCGCTGCATATGTTTATTGTTTGTTAAAAGAGATTTACATACCTGTTAGTTATGAGCCCCCTTATTGTTTAGATAGTAGGCTTATGTAGTAGGCTTATGGCTTATTTGAGTTTAGCCTTATGCTTTATAAGCTCACTTTTTGTGGCTTATTTTGATACTTTTCGGCTTATATAAATTCATTATGTCATAATCAACTTATATAAGCCGAGAAGTTTCAAAATCAGCCACAAAAATTGGACTTATGGAATAGACGCCCAAAACCAAATAAGCCGTAAGCCGACTATATAAGTCGAAACAAACTTCCCCTTACTGTTTAGATAGCTGGCTTATGGCTTATTTGGTTTTGGGCGTATGTTTCATAAGTCCACTTTTTGTGGCTGATTTTGAAACTTCTCGGCTTATAACAACTATACGTGTGACTTATTTGCTGTGTGGAAATGATATGCAGTCATTTCACAAAAAGAAACGTAAACAAACCTGCACATCATGCCAGCATTGAAGAGAGCTATGAGCATGTACCAACTATAATCATCGTGGTAAAAAACGATGCCGTTTTGTATGTTTTATATAATTATGACACCACATAAGTACATGCCATGATGATTGTTTACTGTTTATTGTGCGGCTAATACACACTCGTATTTTGGCTTGGCAGTTACACCGAGAGTGTGACTGCAGCCATATCGGGTGGTTGGTTTCGCCGCGTATATGTAAATCTGAGCCTATGGTCGCTTGAAACAACGGATCGACTTACTTTCGATACAAAAGTTGCCCCAAACGGACATACCAGGTAACCTATTTTAAACCAAAACTTACCTAAACTCACCCATCTCTGGAAGTCATCGTTGCTTAATGCTTCTTTGTATGTATTGTAGGTTTGGAATAAAGCCCATAAAGGAGCGACTTTCATCATATAAAGCGCACATACTCTCAGGTACAATTATGTGTGATTAAAGATATGAATCTGATAAGATTTGCGATTGCGTGCTACTGTGTTCATATAAACACTTAGATTCAAGTACTTAGGATAAATATTAAAATATGCTTTAAGTGAAATACAAAATATAATTACTTAGTATAATGCAGCTGTGGAATTGTTTCTTTTTTGGTTTATGTATGTTAAAAGTGAGATGGATTAGATTGGTATGAAAGTTGTCAAGTTATCAATGAATAATAATTTATATGCCCAACAATGACAGTGGGTAAAAAAGATAACTTTTTAATAAAAATGAGCCTTTTTTAAAAGGTAATACGAACATAATGGTAGGATTGAGATGTGCGCTTTTGGATTATGTATATAATACTCTCTACTATGAAACTTCCGTTGTAGTGTCTACTTCTAATTGGACATTTGTTATGGATTTAGGATGATGGTGGTAATGAGGCACTCGATATACCTCATTGGACGAGGAAGGCATCTGCAAGTATGCTTTTGAGCTCATATTTGCATTTGATGCAGTCATTTCCAATGGGCATAAGGAGGACGTAACTGTTGTTCAGGTAAAACGATACTGTGAAATGGAGAGTCACGAGGAAAGATTGCACAAAGCCGCATTACAGAGAAAAATTGTTGAGAACCGAAAAGCTATGCAGCTTAAAGCTCTTGAGATCGAGAAAAATTAACTTATATATTATTTTGAAAATGCTTACAATATGAGATTTGCAGATATTAATTTGTATCATACTTTGTTGATTTGCTTATTCAAGTATACGTGATTTTTACACCTTGAATAATGGCCGGGTTCCATTTCGTTTCAGAAATAATAATGTATATAGACCTAGCAGCAAAGGATCAAGACAGTGGAACAAATATTGTCGGAGATGAAGCAAGAGCTCATGGAATGCGTTTAGATTAGTTTTTGCTAATTTTCAATTGTGGAGTTTTATAGACAAACACCCCGCAGCGAAGCGCGGGTGTAAGACCTTGTTTGAACTTAAATACCGATAATTTAAATCTGAATTAACAAGAGAATGTTAGTGATGATACCTTAAAGGCATGTCACTTAAAACTTAACTTTATCGCTTGCTCCAGTAGTCCAATTACTCCAATATGTTAGGCACCTTAGTCAAGCCAAAAAAAAACATATATACTCTGTTTGTTAGAATTTTCAAGAGTGCACATCTATTAGCACATCATTCCTAGAAGAAATCGCTATAAGTAAAAACGAATGTACTACACAAAAGTATCCAGTCCAAATTCTCCTTGAAATATCCATCGAGAGAACTTATATGGAATATTTCCTCTCTAGATAACTCCTAACAATCCCCTACCGTACCCACATTCAGATACTATATAAACCTCGTTAGAAGTGCCAACAAATCCACACAATGCGATAGATCAACCATCACGTATATACATTATACCTATTGAAGTGTTGCATAGACAGGCTTGCGTGATATGATATTTCATTGTATTCTCGAAGCAAGTCTATCAGTGTCAGAAATAGAGAAGGGCTGGAGACCTTACCATAGAAACTGCAGCTGTGGGTTGCATAAGCCAAAAGATGCAATCCCAATAGCATGTTCCCAGCACAAGAGAGTATCGTACGCGAAAAGGTTGTCGCTAACAGGTTTCTCAAGCTGCACTCAATATTCAAGTGAACGTGATTGTTCACCGCAAATAAACAGAAAGAATGAATTCAGGGCTACTTCAAAGAGGGAACACGTGTTACATGCTTTTGTAGAGAAACATTATGAACTATTAAGTTAATTCTACATAATGGTTAGTTCCGTGTGAATACAATAATTGCATACTGGTGTACATTGACATACAAGAACATTTTGTATGTTTATATAATTATATTGAAGTTTAATGACTCCGGTAATTGGTAAATCAAGATAACAAAATGAACTCTTCCGTATCCAATCTGAAAACAATTTAAAAGTGCTTTTATAATAATGGTATGCGATTTTCTACCACTTTTTGTCTTTCGTTTTATTCAATTGGTTAAAAATTGAAACTCTTTGGGTGGTCAATAGTGTTACACCCGGCTCTCGGCTGTATCAAGTTAAAGCGAACATAAACGTGTTTTATCTTCAAGGTGTAAGTCGCTGATAAGAAGAGGATATCATCTTTATCATAAAAAGAGATGGAATGTTAAACTTCATCTTATCATAATGATGGCAGCCTATCAATTTCTACACAAAAAAATGAAAAAAATTTATAAGTCTAGTAGATCCAAGAATAGAATAGCCTTTTTTAGAACGGCAATTTCTTTTCACAACCTATACCACACATCTCACAATATATTTCACACATGCCTCCAGCGAGGCTTGAACCCACAACCTCTAGGTTGGTGGGGAATCACATACCCAAAGATACCCTTGGTGGCCAACTGAGCTAGCCCGGTTGGTTAGATTAGAAGAGCCTTAGCCAGATGCAATAAATGAGAGTGGTCTACAATACCTTTAAGTTCGATTTTTATTGTTATTAATATTTATTTGTTTATTTTATGGTGTTTCCTCAGTTTCTGCCTCCTTAGATTAACAGACTCGCCAAGTCATTAGATTAAGCGCCAGAGCGTACATACACGACCCAGTTTTATTTAAGTAGATAACCACTTTTAATTAAGAAATCCCTATCGCCTTTCTAAAAGGAGCTGCTTGATCACCTATACATTCCGAATAACCGCTTAAAAGCCTGTAGTACAGAGAGGGTTCGTAGCAGCTTTTTGGGTACAATAAATAGCAGAGTCAAAACTAAAACTATACAAAAAATATCTATATAAAAAGAAAGTATTAACAAAAAGCATTTGGTTAGAGTCAATTATTAAAATGGTCCATGCGCTGTACGCAATTAGTTTGACCATTTATGAAATTAGTTTGTTAGTGTCCGAAAAGGAACTAGAGCAGCATTGATGCAAATCCATTTTGTTTTGCAGGAAGGCTATCAATGTCCGAATTAGAAAAAGAGCAGAGCCTAAAACTTCAGTTGTGTGCTGCATATACCGAAAGATGAGACACCAAATTCCTTCATCATACGAGAATTTCACTCACAAAGAAAACCTCATTTAACAGATGTCATTGGCGTGAACTAACAGCTTTCAAAACTACATTTTTATCTTGAAGTGGGATGCACTACCAGATTCGGGACAACACATGGATCTAAGGCAATGCCCAAGAGTTAAAAACTAGTGGTTAAACGTTTCTCGTTTTGGAAACGCATGAAACAGTTCCAACGTATTGGAGTGTGTGAAAGTGTTTTTGTAATGAAAGTACATAAATGACATGTTGTTAACTCGGCTTGATTCGCAAAGTTAAGTATTGGTCCAGATTAATGGCACTTTTCTTGAGTTTATAATTAAGTATGAATCATAAAAGAATCCAAATGTTAATATTCCAACTTTTTGGAGTGAATTTTGCTGTTATTTTTGTTTGGAATATGCACGACTTTAATATATCCTGGCAAAGTCAAAGAATGCCTAAATCCAAAATCTTTGCGGTATATATCTTGTTATTCACATCAACAATAGGTACACTAGTATAGAATGAGGAGCGAAGTTATTCATTTAAAATGATTTGCACTAGATGGCGCATCTACAAGTAATCCATGCCGCTTAAAGAAAACAAAACCTCTACATATCAAATACTATGCTTTATGACGATGCTAGACATGCAATCATAAGGAAGGAAAAAGACATACAAACTTAAAAACACATATGAGTATACAGTTTTAACATGCAATTAATCCCAAGTAGTTAAATAAGTAGAAACATACACATTTTTATAAATACTACTCGTTTTGAAGTCAGAAAAGTATGTAGATACTTAGATAAATGAACATAGTACTCATTTACTTATTTGACATGATATTTAGAATTATCAATACAAGGGAAGGCGGGGCAAAAGGAAAACATCTCGGACTTATGGGTTCTAGCTAGGCAATACTTAGGCCATTCCTGCTATGAGAGCTTATAGTTACATTGATCAAAATATCAGATGAATATTCATTTTAGACTTGAGAAAAATAACACATTATGATAAATTCAGGGATACTCATAACCATATATTGCAAAATATCGTAACGAGCAATCAAACAGAATAAGAATCATATACATAGGAACAAAACAAGGTTTAAAGGTTATAGCATTTTTGAAAGAGCATTGTTATGATGTCTACCTAACTCGGTTAATAAAGTAACTCTTGTATAGAATCTATAAAAGCATCTCAAGTATACGAAAAATGTTAAACAAAACGACGCGTCGCTATCTAGTGTGCAACCAAAGCTAAAGTGAGAAAAAAAAAACAAATCAATCCACTCTCTTTCTGAGAATCTGATAGAACGGAGTTCCAACAAACAATCATAACTGATTGTTGGATCTTTTTGCTGGGAAGGATCTATGTATATTTTCCTTGAACTCTCAGATAGAAATTTTATGGTATCTTTTATTTCCTAGTTTTAGTCTACCTATCCCACCCTGTCTAGAATGCATGTTGTATATAACCCTCTAGCTAGAGAATGTCACAACATGCACACATTTAACACACTCAATAAGTCAGATAGTAAAACATCCTTTAGTTGTAGTAGATTAAAGCACACTACTGCTAAAAGGATCAGAAATGGCAACAAAAGCGGCATTGATGAAAATGCATATTGTTTTTGAAGGAAGCCTATCATTGTCGGAAATAGACAAAGAACGAAGACCATACCATAAAGACTGCAGCTGTGCGTTGCATAGGCTGAAGGATGAAACACCAAAAGCTTGTTTTCATCATACGAGAATTTCGTACGCAAAGAAATCCTCGTTAAACAAGTGTTCATTGATAAGAACTGCTTCTGAAACCTCTGTTTGATCTTCAAGTGGCATGGATACCAAACTGGCCGACATAAGACGATTTTGAGGCAATGCAAAAGAAACAAAAAACTAGCGGCTGGAACTGTTTTTTATTGTTTCTGAAGTCACGCAACGTACAGTTCTAATTTATTAGAATTTATAAAAGTGTTTTGGTACATGAAAGTGCTTTAACGATATGATCTTAACCCACTTGAGGGTATTGCGAGAATAAGAATGTGTTTCCCAGCAATTGGGTGGATTGAGTTCTTATGTTCAACAACCAAAGATGCCGATCAATGGGACGGGTGAATTGAAGCAAGTACAATCAGTCATTATACCTTACTCACTTGGGATGGATCTGTGACTGGCTAGTAATGATCATTGCTTATTTGCTTGTACATGAAAACAGTTTTCTAAATCAACTCGGTCCTTTGTGCAGCTGATATGAAAAAGAAAACAGAAGTAAGGAAATAAGCATTTGAAGCTCGATGAAGAATCAGCACAAGTCGTATCAAAGGCTAGTGAATTAAAATCTTTATGTTTTAATATTGTTTAACATGCGAAGTTTACATTCTTTTAAACATGCTTATGGCGAAGTTATTCACGTATAGCTCAATTGGTGTAAATTAACACAAAGAAAGGTCACTTCTAATTTACACATTTCATTCTTCCTATATATATTGACCTGTAATTTAAATCCATGTTTTTGGAGTGAATGTTGCCTATATTTTCAATTGGAATATGTACAGCTTCACAAGATCCTTGCTAGTTCAACGAATCGCTAAATCCAAAAGGTTTATCTTGTTATTCACATCGGTGTATGTATATGTTTGGTACACAGAGACTAACACTAGTTTGGGATGTAGGTAAATTCGCAGTTATTATTTATGTTTTAAGTGATAAGTTCACTTTTGATTTTCATTATCTGGCATGGCATCCTTAAGTTAGATCTACGTCGCTTAAAGGGAACAAAATCTCCTCATAACTAATAAGCTTGGTAGTTCCCTGATCCGTGTTGTTTTATGAAACAATGATAAAAAGGTTTATGTAATAACATACAAGATAAAACACTTAATTCAATGACAATGAATAGAGTATAATTCATAACGTATAATTCATATTATAATGAATTAAAGAGTTACAAAGAGTCTTGCAAAATGAATAGAGTATAATTCATATTATAATGAATCAAAAAGTTACAAAGTGTCTTGCGGATAACAAACTTAATTGAACTCAAAAAGTGTTAAGAGTTTGCAAGTGAACTATGAGATATGATGGGTTCAAAATGAAAGTAAATGATCTTAAATGTGGAAAAGATCACATTTACTCTGACCAATATTCTCTTTGCAGAAGAGACAAACATACGAGCAGCATTGATACACATGCATTTTGTTACAAGATGTCTATCAATGTCTAAAGTAGAAAAAGAGCAGCACATAAAAACTTCAGTTGCTTGTTGCATAGACCTAAAGATAAAAAACCGCAAATACTATCAATTAAACTTAGTACTTTAAATACATCAGTATTAGGAGAACAAAACATAATATAATATAAGTATATTTGTTTTAATAACATGCTATTAGATAGTAAATAAATTCATATCGTCGAGCATTATGTTCTTGTAGTTTTCGAGTTTAGATATATAACGAACAAAACTTCGCAGCAAAGCACGACTACGAACTCGTTAAGGGACATAGATCTCACTTGAGGATGCCATGCCCTTCGTGGAAATCATTTTATTCACAACTAAAATATAAAGAATAACTTGTTAAAAGGTATAATTCATATGTCAAGCTTGTAAACCTTGATGGTTGTTGTTCAAAATGGCTGGGATTTATTTCAAGTGAATGTTAACAATGCAATCATTTATGAGGATCTTTCGAAGGAGGTCTATATGACTCCCCCCTATGTTTTTTTAATTAAATGATAAAAAAGGTTTGTAAACTGGTTAAGTCTTTGTATTGGTTAACACAAGCTCCTAGAGTGACAAGCTTATAGAAGCTCTTGATGAAGTAGGTTTTGAGTAGAGTATAAATCATCACTCTATATTTATTGAAAACAAAAATGAGGGTTCTTGATCTGTTAGTTTATGTGGATAATATTGTTATTACAGGTAATAATATTGATTAAATATCAACACAAGCTCCTAGAGTGATAAGCTTATAGAAGCTCTTGATGAAGCAGGTTTTGAGTAGAGTATAAATCATCACTCTATATTTGTTGAAAACGAAAATGAGGGTTCTTGATCTGTTAGTTTATGTGGATGATATTATTATTACAGGTAATAATATTGATTAAATATCAATATTGTTGAAAACAAAAATAAGGGTTCTTGATCTGTTAGTTTATGTAATAATATTGATTAAATATCAAAATTTAAAAGTTTTTTGAACAAAAAAGTTTAAGATAAAAGACCTTCGAGATTTAAAGTTTTTTCTTGGAATTGTGGTTTTAAAGGTTAAGAATGGGTTGTGTTTATCATAAAAAAATAACAATGTATTGAACTTCTTTATGAATATGGGCTTTTAGCTTGCAAACCATTTACAACCCTTTTACCTAAAAATGCAGTTTTGGCTAATAAAGAGTCCTTTGATTATAAGTTTTTGAAAAATTACTGAATATCAAAAATTTGATACGAAATTGATATACTTGTGCAATACTAGGCCTGATATCTCTTATGTTATGCACTATTTGAGTCAACATATGCATTCACCACTTGAATGTCATTTTGTAGCAGCTCTATGAGTTTTAAGGTATCTTAAGTCACCACCCGGTGCTGGTGTTGTTTATACTAAGTCTATGGTTAGGTTTGTTGAGGTATATGCACATTCTGATTGGGCTAAGTGTAAGGTGACAAGAACGTGAGTTTCAGGTTATGTGTTTATGTGTTTGGGTGTTTGGTTTCTTGGAAAAGCAAGAAACAGTCTATATTATCTAGATCTTCTGCTAAAGTAGAGTACATATGTATGACTTAAGAAACATGTGAAGTGATGTGGATTTTTAAAATTTTAAAGGATTTAAATGTTCAAAATGTTGTTCCTCTTTCATTATTTTGTGATAACATATTCGCTAATCAAATAACAATGCATAAAAAAATTAAACATTTTGACATTGATGTGTAGTTAATTAGAGAAAATGTTACATTTGGTCTAATTAAAGTTGATTTTAAGAATCAAGTTGCAGATATACTTACTAAAGGTCTGCGTAATGTATTGTGCTCTAGACTCACTTTGGTAAATTTGTTTCGTTCATAATTTTGAGGGAGGGTGTTAAAAGTATTAATTCATATGTCAAGCTTATAAACCTTGAGGGTTGGCTTTGTAACTATATTTACACTAACTCTTTTGGTTTAGCCGTGTTTGTAGTATTTGTGTTTCTTTAGGGTGCAAAGTGAAACTTGTTGGAGTAAATAATTGTGTGTCATTCCATTGATTATCGAATACAATATATTCGTGCCATCTCCTTGACGGGGTTCACAACATTTCGTCAATGTACTTTCATGTACCGAAAAATATTACACAACAATTTTATACTTTCCAATACATTGGAAAGGTATCACGCGTGAGTTTAAGAAGCAAAGTCGTAAAGGTCCCTTATGTACCAAAGTCGTAGTCCCTTTCGTTTTAAGATCGAACGGGAGTTTAAGAAGCAATTTTTACCAATGAACATGTGTTTAATGTCAAATTTTTCGTGTATCAAATTCTCGTATGATGAAAAAAAAACTCTTGGTGCTTCATCTTACACCTTATGCAATGCATAACTACAGTTTTTATGGTATGGTCTCCGCTCTTTGTCAATTTCCAACATTGAAAGGGTTCCTTCAAAAACAAAATAAAATTTCATTAATGCCGCATCAGTTGCCATTTGTCTTTCTTTCTGAAGAGGCGTGCCTTAATATACTACAACTCAATGATGTTTTAATATTGGAGTTGGTGCTTAGTATGTGAATGTAGTGATATTTTTTAGAGGATTATATAGTAATCGCATAAAGCTACCAGATAGTTCAAGATAAATTTCTCATGGATTCTTCACAACAAAAAGATCCAATAAACTCAATTACGATTATTAGTAGGAATTATGTGCTATTAGATTCTCAGAAAGAAAGGACATTGATTTCTTTGTCCCTAGCTCTTGGCTTACGTAGCTTTCAACTTAATGTTTTGTGTTAGAGTTAACATGCCTAGATACAATATAAATATATAATAATATATCTATAATGTATATATATATATAGGATAAATATATATATATAATTTAATTGATGTGGTGTGTGTGATGTGTGGTTAGTGTGTGTGTGGTGTGGTGTTGTGTGTTGTGTTTTTGGATAATGTGTAAATAATGTGTGTTGTGTATATGTTGTGTGTGTATAGTGTATATATATGTGTGTATAGTATATGTTTGTGGTATATATATTATTATATATATAATATATAAATATATATACTGTATTGTGTGTGGTGTGGTGTGGTGTGTATATATATATATCTAAATAAATAGTATATATATAAGAGAGTTGGACTTTAATAACTAAAGTATAGTGGTACCTCACACCGGAACAATGCTCTTACGGAATAGGTACTCACCGTAACAATGCTCTTTCGAATGGGTTGTAACCTTTAACATTGTTTTTTCCTATGTATGTGATGCTTATTTAGTTATATGCCTTGTTATAACATTTTCAATTGTCAAAGTTTTCTGAATTTTACTGTAATTTCTTTGATTATTTATCACATTTTTTTAAACCCATAGATTTCAAAATCACATTTACTCTGATCAACATTCTCTTTACATAGGAGACAAACATACGAGCAACATTAATGCACATCCATTTTGTTGCAAGATGTCTATCAATGTCTAAAGTAGAAAAAGTGCATCACATAAAAACGTCAGTTGCTTGTTGCATAGACCTAAAGATAAAACAAACCGCAAATACTATAAATTAAACTTAGTACTTTAAATTAATCAGTATTCGAAGAACAAAACAGAACAAAACATAAAGTATATTTGTTTTAATAACATGCCATTAGATAGTAAATAAATTCATATCGTCGAGTATTTTGTTCTTGTAGTTTTCGAGTTTAGATATATAACGAACAAAACTCTGCAGCAAAACGCGACCATGCTATCGTTAAGGGACTTAGATCTCACTTGAGGATACCATGACCCTAGTGGAAATTATTTTATTCACAACTAAAATATAAAGAGTAACTTGTTAAAAGTTAAAATTCATATTTCAAGCATATAAACCTTGAGGGTTGCTGTTCAAAATGGTTGGGATTTATTTCAGAGATAAATGTTAACTATGCGTTTCTTTATGGGGATCTTTCGAAGGTGGCCTATATGACTGCTCCCTAAGTTTTCTTGAATAAAAAGTAAAAACCCTTATCGAATCCCTTACATCCTTTATTTTTTGATCGCCATTGAATCTTAACCGACCTGTACGTCATAAATTGATTGGAATCTTGATTATAAAACACGTTTTTTAAATCTTTATTTCATTAAACTCGTTTTTAATCCTTAGTTCCCAATAACTTAGTGATATATCATGTCTTTTTTTATTTAGGGTGTTATCACTTTATAGGGATTCGTATTTTTATACATGTGCATTAATTTATAACCCTTGCACTTGCATATCAATTCGTCCCTATCTCTAATTTATTAACAATCATACTGAACATTAAGTTTGGTTAATCTTTCAATGTTGGATGCTATGATCCGTGTTTCTTGGTTAATTATTGATCGTGGCTGCTTATTGGCATAAGGATCACGCAGATCTAGGGTTTTATTTATAGGTTGATCCTATATTAGTCATTGTAGGGTTTTCTAGGTTACGAATTTTGGGTGTTTGGTTTGTAACTGCATGGTGCTAACATAAATAGAGGTTTTTGGGATTCAAGAAGGGGGAACAACAATCATAGAAAGAAGACAAATACGAATGCGAGTAATGGTTCGTTCACATAATCTAATGGTACTTGTAATGATGCTTATCCACTTAAGGAGGTAGTATTACCGTCTGTTGATGAATCTGTGGCGATGGAGGTGCATAGTCCTTTGGTGGAGCAAACTAATGCGGTGAAATTTGGTGGGGAATCATACCCACCATTACCTACTCAAGGAACTACGCCGGCTGAAAATACCCCTGGTAAGTCCTCATATGTTAATGTTATTGGTGAATCAAGTAGGAAGGCGTTGAATATCTGTACTTTATATACACCGGGGGGGGGGGGGGGGGAACGAAGTTGATGTAGTTATGCCAGTGGAGTCTATAAGAGATGTTAGTGACAGGTTTGCAAACTCTGCTTATGGTTTCTTTTTGGGAAAGCGAGTAGCCTACCTTGTTGTTGCTAATTATGTTAGGAACACGTGGGGTAAATTTGGTTTGGTTAGATCAATGTTTAGCTCATCTAACGGGCTATTTTCTTTCTAGTTTAGCTCCATGGATGGCTTGAATGCAATGCTTGAAAATGGTCTATGGTTTATTCGCAGTCATCTAATTATTCTCAAAAAGTGGAACCCGAATGTGAATTTATTAAAAAAAGATGTTGGGAATGTTCTGGTTTGGGTAAAAATTCATGGTGTCCCCTTTATGGCGTTTAGCAAGGATGGATTAAGTGCCATTGCTACTAAACTTGGTACTCCTATTATGCTTGACTCATATACTTCTGATATGTGCTTGCAATCTTAGGGAAGGTCAAGCTATGCAAGAGTAATGATTGAGCTTCAGGCTGGTGTGGAGTTGAAAGACACCATTGTGGTAGCTATGCCTAAAATTAACGTAGAGGGGTTTTATACGTGTAATGTGCGTGTTGAATACGAATGAAAACCCCCTAGATGCGCGTGTTGTAATATTTTTGGTCATACTCAAGTGGAGTGTCCCAAGAATCCAGGCTTGGGTGCGGGAGCTGGTGAGAAAAAGAAGAAGAAGTCTAGTCAAGCTCCTAAAGGTATTTTGGTTGGTCCAAAAATGGCATTTAAACCAAACCAAGAATATAGACCTGTTCCTAAAAAGAATACTACTAACTCTAGCGGTAATAAGAAGAAAGCTGTGGACTCTACTAATAAGGTTAGTGATTCAAATCCTTTTGAAGTTCTTAATTCGGTTGATAATGATGTTGAGATGGGTACCAATGGGGGGACGTCAAATTTGGATAAGAACGGAGCTAATTTCAATTAGAAACCTTGTTCTGGAATGTTAAAAAAAATTAAAGTAAAAAGTAACTAGTACTACTCCTAGTTAAATGGAAAAATATGGATTTTGAAAAACTTAATTAGTAATGGGCAATGCAATTCTTGTGGATGAAGCTAGTAATCCTATAAAAAAGATAGAGTATTCGAGTGATCATGATAGTAAAGATGAGGTTGCATCAGTTGATAATGATATGGCTCGGTATTTGGCTTCAGAAAGGATTGGATTTGGCACTTAAAGTTTTCTGGAACAATGGAGGGATTCTTATGATAATGGTGACTATGATGAAGACCCATACGATGACGATATGTATGAAGGCCAGAATCTCTCTGAAGAGATTCAAACTATATGCGATAAGTTGGATATCCGAGTTTGAGGTCGAAAGAAGCAATAGTTTTTTGTTTCTTTTGTCTAGTTATTTTGTGTACCTTCCTTTAAGGAAGTAGTTTTGCCTATGTAACAGGCGGAGATGTGGGACTCACCCTCATCCTTTGTACTTAAATATTTTTTAGCGTAATAACTTGTACCGGGGAAACCCTTTACCCAAAAAAAAGTTTTCTTGAATAGAATAATAAAAGGTTTGTAAACCAATTAAGTCTTTGTATGGGTAAAACAATCTCAAAGGAAACAGAATGATAAGCTTATAGAAGCTCTTGGTGAAGCAGGTTTTAAGTAGAGTAATAATCATCACGCTATGTTTGATAAAAACAAAAATGGCCCGTTTCTTGCTCTGTCATTTTATGTAAATGATATTGTTATTACACGTAATATTGTTGATGAAATATGAAAATTTAAAAGTTTTTTGACAAAAACTTTAAGATAAAAGACGTCGGAGATTTAAAGGTTTTTCTAGGAATTGAGGTTTTAAAGGTTAAGATTGCGTTGTGTTTATCACAAAGAAAATGAATTTCTTTTGAATATGGGCTAGCTTTTAGCTTGCAAACTAGTTGTAACACCCTGTGAAATGCAGTTATGGCTCATAAAGAGTATGTTGATGATAAGTTTTTAAAAATATATCACTGAATATCATAAAATTATTAGGAAATTGATATAATTTTGTAATACTAGGCCTTATATCTCTTATGTTGTGTAGTGTTTGAGTTAATATATGCATTCATCACTTCAATCTCATTTTAAAGTAACTTTGAGAGTTAGCACATGGTTCTGGTGTTGTTTATACCAAGTCAATGGTTAAATCTATTTAGGCATATGAAAATTGTGATTGGGCTAAGTGCAATTAATATGAAAAGAACGTCAATTTCACGTTGTGTGTTTATGTGTTTGGGTGTTTGGTTTCTTGGAAAAGAAAGAAATTGTCTACATTATCTAGATATTCTGCTAATCTATGGCTTAACCAACTTGTGAAGTGACATGGATTGTTAAAATTTTAAAGTATTTGAATGTTCAAAATGTTGCTCCTGTTTCATTGTTTTACGATAACAAATTTGCTATTCAAATAACAGCTAATCCTGTGATGCATGAAAAAACTAAACATTTTGACATTGATGTGCACTTAATTAGAAAAAAATGTTGCATATGGTATAATCAAAATAGCTTAGTTAAAGATGATTTAGAGAATTAGGTTGTTAATATACTCACTAAAGGTCTGCATAATGTGTTGTGCTCAAGACTCACTTTGGTAAATTTGTTTGGCTCGTAAGCTTCAGGGAGGGTGTTATAAGGTATAATTCATATATCATGCTTATAAATCTTGATGGTTGGTTTTGAAACCATATTTACAGTAACTCTTTCTTTTAGCTATGTTTGTAGTGTTTGTGTTTCTTCAAGGTGCAAAGTGAAACTATGGTGTATATAAGCTCATATCCGGTTAGGGGTTTCACGCAATTGATTATCACTTTCTCTCTCTTGTGAGTTAATATATGGTCTTTCTCTCATGTGATATAATATTTCTTACCTCTTGGAATCGTTTAATCACGAAAGGTATTGTAAACGTGTGCATTGTATTCTTTAGATATCATTCGTGTTGGGGAGTATCTGTTTTTTTGTATGCACTAGAACTCCTTTGAGGACTATTCTTCTTGATATTTTAAAAATAGTTAAGGGGTGGTTGGTTGAATAATTACTGGTGCTGTGAAATTTTACATAATTACATCCTAAAATAATGATAGTCTTCGTACACCTAACCAACATATGTAAATAAAAAATTAAGGATTTTATAATTCACGAAGTTTTTAATCTAGTAGGAATCGGGTAAACCTGCCCATAATACAAAAGAAAATATAGCCAATGTGACACCATCAATGTTGTAAAAGTGAATAAACTTTATATTGGCGATTTGGAAAAACTTTCAAAGCCTAGTCGTTTTTCCATCTAAAATCACTGATCGAGCTTAATTTTTTACCATTCTTGTTAATTAATCAATCACTACACGCTATCTTACCCCTAAAATCATTTCATGATTGATTCTGTTCAGGTTTTAATCCCTCGATTTTAATCTGACCTAGTCAACTTATACAACTATTCTAGGGTATTTTGTGCGATTGATTATTTATTAATTATGTGGAGGAGGTCTAGACTACGTGTTTAACCCTAATCGATCTTGTTGTTTGGTGTTGCTATTAATATTTTCTCCATTGTTTAGGTGTGGTGCTGATATCAAACAATCTATCTAGGGTTTTCTTGTTTGCATGTGATTTTTTTGTAGATTAGCTGCGATTGGGATTAATTGTTTACAAAGGCTGCAATCATGATCTGTTATATTGCTGAGGTTCTAGGGCATTGTTGTGAATGTAGTAAACATGGAGAGGGGTTTTTTGAGTTCGGGAAGGAGGGGAGTGAAACAAAATAAGGTTGAGAACACAGTTCAACCAACCATGAACAAAAAGAACAATCATACTGATTCGGATGACGGGGGTACCAAGGATTCGATTAGTCTCCCAAACATGGAGTTGAACATGGAAAATCTGTATGATAATCCGAATGAGGCTATGCGCTTTGATCAGAACCTTGAACCAGGTTTTCTTGCGGATCTGAATAAATTAGCTGGTACTGCAATTAGAAAACTAAATGATGATGGGGATAAGTTAACTAAACGTATTGTTGGAGAAACGTTGACTAAGATCTCATTTATGTTTTTTACGATGACAAATAAACATTCGCAACACATAAAATAACAAACGATAGCCAAAATCCGTAAAACGGGAACAGTGACTCTAGCAGGCTAGTCACGCGTCAGCACGTCACACTCGAATGACGTTTTACAAAATTTTGCTCGTCAGCTTCCCTCCTACCTAACACATATGGATCTTTCAATAAAGGTATGTACACGATACTTGATCAATTAGCAACACTCGAAACAAGGTTTAGACTTAGAAAGGAGAAAAACAAATCCTCCCGTTTTTCAACAAAACGCAAACTCATTTACTTTATCAAACGCCTCTAGCCAATGCCGAAACTTCTTTCCTAAACCTAGTATAAACATACTTTTAACATACCATCAAACAAAAGTATTCATATGACCTTAATCCGGATTTATGTTGTTCCTAATCACGTAACGGGTTTTACTCCCTTATTGGTCAAACTAATTCAAAGGTCACATTGCGTAAATGCATCATTAACCTTTACGGGATGTGCTTTACTTGAGATGAAAAGAACTTAGCTTGTTTGCATAAAGATGATTAGTGATCATATTCATTGTTGATAATCATGAATTATGTCTAAATGACTATTTGAGTTTGTGATAATTGAAGGTTAATTATGCTTTGATCTTTCTTACCTTTTCTATACTAAAATGTTTTACAAACTCTCACATTCCTCTATATATTCCTCACACATCACCTACACCTCACTTCTCACTTAAACATTCCCTAAATATTTGTTAATCTGCATTTCCCAACAAATGTTTATTGTTACCTTCCTACATAATCTAAACATTCCTTCACATTTCCCACATCATTCCTTAATCATCATTGTCCAAGTATTTCCTCTCTAAATGGCAATATGATAACTCACATAACCAATCCTTTAATTATCTCTATCTTTATCACCTTCCTCACAACTCTAAACCTTAAACCTTCCCCAATCTTATCCTCACATGTGACAACTCACATTTCATTACATAATGTACCTCCTTGTAGTTATTGTCTCATACATTCCCCACATAGGCTCCTATATGTCACATTACTACATTCTCACCCACGTATTCCTTATTCATTCTCATCTTCACTCACTCACTCTCACACACACATTAATTTGAATTTCAAATAACACACACATGCACACACACTCAAAGCTTCCTATATACTCTCTCTCAACACATACACACTCATACACTTCTACATTTGAAATTTAAATCCCCACGTACTTCACAAATCTGTTCTTACATACTTTGCCAACTCACCACCTTATCCTAACATTCAAATTTCAATTTTAAATTTGAATTAGGAGGCTCCTATCCATCACATCAGTGCCAACTCATGACAACTCATACACACTTCACAACTTACATTTTGAATTTGAATTTCAAATTCTCCCCCTCACAACATCCATACTTTCTCACCAAGCAAAGGAATATTCCTTTGGCATATTCTTTCTTTCCTAACTATGCCAACTCACTCACTCAACCATGGTTGGTTTCTAACTAAGCCAATTACATGTGAGAAATACCCAAACATACCCTTTGTCCAATGGTTTTTTCCTATCTCTTTGAAATTGGATAAACATCCCCAAAATCTCTTTTAAACACTTCGCAAATGTCTTTATCAAAACGCTATTTAAGTTGGTTGACCTTGAGTGTAAGAATAATGGAAAGGTAAAAGCGTGAAGTACAATTAGGGGGTTTAGCAAGAACGGGTATTTAAAACGCTAAAAACGAAAAGCAAAGACTAGTGTCTGGCACGACGGTCACGCGCTGACGCGTAGGCAGCGCACCACACTCGAATTGTTTTTACCAATTTGAGTTTTTGCCTATATATACCCCTCCTTGGCTCTTGTATTCCTCACCTCTTTCCATTTTTTCTTTCCTCTCTTTTCACTTCTCCTATCCTCTAAGTCTAACACCTCTTGTGTTCTACTTCTCTTATATCATCTATTGAATAGAACACATCTCTGCAAGAGAGACACACTAGTACCTAATCTACACTTATGCGTTATTAGTCGAGGGTCTTCTTTCTCATACCCTTTCTTTTAGAATCGAGTCTCTAGATTAGGTTAGGACTTGATTTAAAAAATCAACATCCATTCAATTTGGCTGTAAAGGAAGTCTTGTATCTGAGTAATCAAGCCTAGATCATTGGGATGATCTAGTTGGGGTTTTGGTATACTTCTAAGGGGAAGTTCTTAGTGGTCATAGTTGATCTTAGCGATCCTAGAAAAAGTCAAATCACGGGTTCTTAGGGGTGGATTCTGAGGGCGGAATACCTTAGGGAGTAGCTCTTCTTAGTGAGCGCTAATATTAGTGCATATCGATAGAGCGAAGTTGTAATACGATTTATAGTCCACTATATGGATTATACTAGAGTAATAGTATTGGTGTCGTAGATTCACAACTAGACATACGGATGGTATAAACCCTCACCCTGAACCAGAAAATATATGTGTCTGCTCTCATCTCTCTCTCTCACTCCTCAAATATATATATAAAAATATATATATATAATATATATATAAAATATATATATAATATATATATATAATATATATATAGTATATATACATATATATATATATATAATATATATCAAACACTTAATATTCATAATGATAAGTAGATCACTACACCACTCGTTCCATTTGAGTCATAAAGTTTCATAATCTTCTTAAGAAATAGAAAAGACCATATACCCCCCCCCCCCCATCACCCCCCCCCCCCCCACCACCTCCCCCCCTCCCCCCCCCACCCACACCAACCCCTCCCCCCCCTACCCTCCCCCCGCCCGCCCACCTCCCCCTCCCCCCCCCACCGAAAACAAACCCCCACCTCAACGATTCAACACGTAATTAATAACGTTAAGAAGGTTACTAATAGGTTACTATTACTGACTCACCTACTGATTTTGATAAGTCTGGTCCGAGTTTCTCGGGGCCTACTTTGTATGCTAAATTAGTTATCAGAGAACCGAGTAGAAAAAGTGTGGACCTTTGCACTTTACTTGCACCTGCGGGGAATGGAGCTAATGTGGCTACTTCGTTGGAGTCTGTTCGAGCTATATCAATCGTTTTACTAATCCTTTTTATGGTTTCCTTTTAGGTAAACGAGTGGCTTACCTTGTTGTTGATAACTATATTACGAACACTTTTAGTAAATTTGGTCTGGTCAAATCAATGTTGAACTTGTCTAGTGGGTTATTTTTCTTCCAGTTTAGCTCTAAAGATGGCATGGATGCAATGCTTGAGAATAGACCTTGGTTCATTCGTAATAATCTATTTATTCTGAAAAAGTGGGACCCGGATGTTAACTTATTAAAAGAAGATGATGGTAGTAAACTTGTTAATCCCTTGATCTGACATGTGCATGAAATCATCGGGTAGGTTAAGTTATGCTTGAGCAATGATTGTCTTCAAGGGTATAGAGTCCTTCGAATCGGCAAAGGAGCTAAGTAACCAGACAAAACCTGCTGATGCCGAAAAGGTAACAGTTCATTAAAATTAAGGGGCACCATAAGCAACCACTCTCAAACTTCTCTAGGAGAGTGGTGAAGATAAGGGCTACCCTGACCCAATAGAGAGTCAGAGTAAGCACTTTCATTCCTAAATATTCTGTACACTCTGAGTCTACACCAAAGAATGATACGCTCAGGTTTATAACGACTAAGGTTGACCCTAAAAACTTTAGACTTTGCAAGGACCCACAATGTCCTACATATGAAATTCATACCTCTATGTGTCTGAACTTCACTCAGCCTCAAGGATCACTGAATCACAATCAAAAGAGTCCTAAGGTCTTAGACCTTTGAGGGGACTGAATAATCACACTCAGTCTTCTTAGGGGCAGCATACTAGCGATCCTTCCCTACATTACAAACTCACAAATGAAAAGAGTCTCAAAAGTCTTGGACTTTTGAGGGGACTGAATAATCACACTTAGTCTTCTTAGGAGCAGCATACTAGCGATCCTTAACTTCATTACAAAATCACCCTTTTCAACTAACCATCTTATGCAGGTACAAGAAGTAATTGTTGAGGAGGGTGTGAAGAACTCTGGGATCACATTGCTAAGGAATATGACTTTTGATGAGCTGTATGGGAATGATGCAAACAGAGACGCCGAGGAGAGTCCATTTGACACTGAGTCTGAGATTAGATTTATAGGGAAGGTGGACCCTAAATTGAATGATAATGATTCTCAGTTCAATATTAAAAATGATCAGGGTGCTGGCTTTACACTCATGGATCAAGAAATGACAAAGGCTGATTCTGACTTGGAATCAATGCCTGATGATGAGATTGTCTTTGTATCTGGCTTTGAGGAGGCTGATTCTGATGACTCTGAAAATGCTGAAGAGATATCTATGGCTGATGAGGCTACTGCTGACAATATGATTAATGAGTTTGTTGATGTGGCAAACTCTCAAGATGCCAACCCAAATGTTTCCGCTGCTAAAGCAATTGCCTCAGACCTCCTTGGTCATCTTCAGGATGACATCACTTCTCTTGCTTCCAAAGTCAATAATCTTGAGTCATCCCTATCTAAGCAGGTGGCTGATAAAAATAATGACTTAGTGCCCAGAATGGTAGCTGATGTTTTTGAGGAACGAATCCCTGATCTTCTAGCTGACACTCTCAAGAACATTCTCCCTAAGCTACTAAAGGATTCTGTCAAGAATGCCCTGCCCAAGTTTGATAAGCAAGTGAAGAAGACAGTCAAGGCTGAAGTTCCTAACCTCATTCTCAAACCACTGAACAAAGAATTTAATTGTAACTATTCATAAACTTTAGGTTATTATTTAATCCTATGCTTGCATCATTTCCTTTACTTTTGAGTAAAATTTTCTGTTACGGTTAACCGGATAGATTATCCCGCGTTCGTAGTAAAACGTTTATTAAATGTGAACCCGGCTTTAGATTATATATTTGTCAACGTGCTCTACGTATTTTATTATTTCGGATAAGTCCCATATGTTCTAATTCTATTTTTATCATTTACGTTTTCACTTCGTGATTCCGCCTAAACTCTTGCAATACCCTACTTTTTAACCATTAGCCCTAAATATACCCACTTATACATAATATAACACAAATAATTAAACATTTTGTTCTTATTTTTCTCTTGATATCCCACGCCCAAACCACATAGGCACTTGTCCATGTGGTGGGTTAACTAGTCTTATATGCATACAAGTATTAGGGCACTTGTGTAATTTCATTTGCATGTTCTAGCCAACTAACAAACATCACTACCACTATTTCTTTTCATAATTCTTCTCAAAAATTCTGAAATCTCTCCCTCTCTTCTCATTCATGCCGCCCACTTGTACCATTCACAACACCATTTCATACAATTTTCTTGATTAAAAATCTATCATAGACTGAAGGCTTCAAGTGCTACTTAAGATTCTTTGGTTAAATCATATAAGAAATCATCAAAGTATTGAAATCAAGGGTTCATTGAAGTGTTAAGGGTATAAGGGTTCATTGAAGTGTTAAGGGTATATGGATATGATGATTATGTGTAAATAAGGTTTATTGCAAGTCTTGGTTGGGTAAATATTAAGCTAGTGCAAGATTAGTTGATTGATTGTAGCTTATTGTTCTTGTAAGATATTGTTTCCATTGTTCTTCTTAATTTTTCATTATAAATTATTTTTATTCTTGATATATTTTCTGCATTTGTATGTATTTTTACACTTTATTTAGTATTTGTATAAATTTTGGCATTGTACATAAATATTTGGGACTAGAAAACTTGGTAAAAGTAATATTGTAACATTTGTTTGGGACTATTTTGAAATAAGTAGGTTCTAGGTTAATTCTGGAATTTTTTATGGACTGAGATGATCGACAAAAAATGTAGGGACCTGGGTCTATGTCTTAGCTCTATTTAGCCGGGTGGAACGAGTCGTTTTGATACCCGATGAATTTTCTAGAAAATAAACGGTGTAGGTTGTCGAAAACTGCACACATAATTTTATTAGACTATAACTCCAAAAAATTATATAAAAGTCACTATTTTAGTAACCCTAAAACTTGTAGATAACATGCTAACTTAAATGTTGGCATTTGAATCGGCCTCAATGGATGTACGGTTTAGGAGATACGTCTGTTTTTCCGAGGCGGTAGAAATCTGTAAAAATCACAGATTTGGGACTTGTTATTCGACCATATGACCTCATTTTTACAAAAACCGAAGTGGTCAGACCTAAATATCAGAAAAATAGACTTGTTTACCTTTCTGTAGGCGTAAAAACCGAACTGAAACCATTTACGGATTATGAGATACGGGCCCATGAAGCTAGATAAAACCAGAAAATATGGACAACTAACTTATTTTGGGCTTGTAAACATTAATTGGAATACTTATTTTGGGCTTATAAACATTAATTAGAATACTTATACATTAATTGGAAAACTTACTTTGGGCTTATAATATAAATTTGGATAATTGTTTTGGGCTTATAATATAAACTTGGATAATTGTTTTTGGGTTTATAGGTATAAACTTGGATGTTGTTTTGGGCCTAATTATTTTATAAAAACTAAAACTTTAAGTACAATGCCAAATTTATATAAAAAAAGATTTTATTAAAACTTATTTATAAATATTATGTAATATTTATAAATTCTAAGACGCGACGTTACTTTTAGGTTGCATCTAGGATTTTCTCAGCACTCCCGACGTGTATTTTTCGATATCTTTATCGTATTGCAAAGGTGAGTTTTCATGGCCCCTTTTTCGTATAATTTTTATTGGGGGAAAATGATACTCAGATGATGTTTGTAACGCTTTTCATGCCGTGTTTCACTGTTTTCTTACTTGGAAAATATGTGTTATTGTATTGCCATATATGTGTGCATTATGTGTATATTTGGAACTTAGATTTTTAGTATAACTTTGGGTAGTGGCACCCAGTGTATCATTGGGTAGTAACACCCAATATATCTTTGGGTAGTGGCACCCAGTATATCTTCGGGTAGAGGCTCCCGGTATTATTTGGCTGTACTTATGAAACTCTTGGTTCTATGATTATATTAGATGCTTACATGCGCGTATGATACTCACTATTGTCCTACCTGTATATCTCTAATGACATCAAATAACGTTACTTTTATAGCATCATTTATACCATGTAAATAACCCATTTTGTATGATTATTGCAAGAATTGCTACTTAATCGTTTGTATTTATGATTTGCAGTAATTATGGAGTACTTGGTGAAGATTAGCAAAAAGGCACACATTCTGGAGCTTAAACGAATACATTTGAAGATTACTGTTCTGACATCCTATACGTCGTATCCATCAAGGAAGATACGGCGTATCTGTGCCTGCACTTCACAAGAAACCACGAAGATATAAAGTCCAATACGCCGTATCCAGGAGAACTCTATACGTCGTATTCAAGATATAGTAATAAAATATTCTGGAAGATATTGAACGTGGTCCCTACTCCAAGAAACACCCAATACGCCATATTGATAATACGGCGTATTGAAGGAATTCCAGACCCTATAGATTGAAAAACCTAAAAACGGGTTATTAGTGTGCTTGATCATATTTTTGATACCTTAACCATAAAAGTCGATTTTTAGAAGACAAGAAGAGCAGAAGAGGTCAAGCAAAGCTACTAATTCCATAGGAAACACTTTGTAATCTCCTATACTCTAGTAATCATTCGATTTTTGGTATCATTCGTTTAACTCGGTTAGTTTACCTTGGTTGAATTATTACTCTTGTATTGATTATGACGTTTGAGGGCTAATACCCTTGGGTATTAGCCATTATTATGAAGATTTGAATATTTGGTTTGTTTTTCTCAAATTCTTAATTTATCTTTGATTGCTTGTTTATGTTTATCAATTTATACTTGTTTACGTGCTTTTGTATGCGACCTATCATTCAACTGGATCTAGTAATACCGACCACGTTAGCTAGATGCCGGGATGGCTCTCCATATAGTGATTTATATATCTAGACCAATAGGATCACCAATAATGACATATCTTTTCCTTTATATTAGTGAGCTTAGTTAGACCGGCATGTGACCCTTGGGATCAACGAGTACGTTCTTAATCAATTGGTAAAGACTTGGCTATTAGACTACTAGTATATAAATTACCATTAAGTAGTAAGTGGGTAAAGTCTCTATGAGCTAGGGTTTAACAAGATCATCATTGCTTTAACCCCTAAGATAGATTATAATCAGTAAATAGGATGCTTTATGCGGATGCGTTTAATTGTGACAGAATTCTACGTGTCTAGGTCTTAGGAAGAAGTAACGCCTAAGTCTTAAGAATGATATGCCGCCTCGAGATAAGTATTCATTGCACTAAATAAACAAACCAACGTTCTAATTGGATTAATCATGGTTAATATAGTTTTCTTATATTTGGCTAGACCGCTCTTCTATCTTTTGTCTGTCTGCTTGCGTGTGTTATTGTGTCTTAAGTTGATCTAAGTTACCACAAACCTGTGCCAGTCTCTCAGGCTGAAAACCCCCTTTATCCGTTAGAATTAGGATTAACATAGGTTTAACATAGAATAGAATTAACATAGTTTAAATTAACTTAGTTTAGTTAACCAAAATATTGATAAAATAAAATATTAGTTCTCGCTTTTAGTGATCGACACCCTACATACCACGAAACTCTATCTGATCGGGTACACTGCCTGTTAAAGTGTTGTTTTAGGTAAAGTCGGCAAAATATAAATTTAAAACTTGAATACTCTAAAATAAACCCTACACGACAACACATCAAGTTTTTGGCGCCGCTGCCGGAGAGTGAAATTTTAATCTTGAATTTTGTTTAGTATTTTGGTTTTTAACATTAGATTAACTTAACTCCTAGGATTAGTATAATTTAGATTAATTAGTCTAATTTAGATTAGTGTAGAATTTTGTGTATTTTTGTTTGTTTGCGTATTGTGTTTGTATAATACGGCGTATTCAGTTTACTGAACATGGCGTATTAAGCTATTTGACAGCTTTCTTTCCTAGCAAATTTATCATAGGTAAAAATGGAAGACCCCAATATTACCATAGAAGAGTATATCAGGCTTGAGGAAGAAAAAGCTCGTAGGCATGGTAAGGTGTATAACTGGAAAACTGCTACGTATGGTAGAAACTGGGATGACGATGAAGTTCACAACCTCAGATCTGTTGAAACTGAATTCCCAACTATAGTCTTTGATGACATGTTTACGTCTCAGGCAACACTCTCGTGTAAACCAACGGTAAGTCCTTTTAACGACAATGAAGTTGACTTTAGAATATCGTTTGACGAATCCAACGATGAAGATTACACGGTAATCTTCGACAAAAAATCATTTTCTTATAAAATAATTTATGTCGACGATTTGAAAGCGGATTCGGAAAATGATAATGATAAAGTCAATATGCCTTCGTTTTCGTCACCCGAGCCTACGATCAGTTATTTTGATAATTTAGACTACCTTAAAGATTTTGAGAATGAATTTCCAGCCATTGTTTACAATGATGCTCTAACGTCTTACTCAGATTTCTTAACTGAACGTATTGTGTGTCCTCAACATGTCAATGAATTTAATTTGAAAGATGAAACATCATTGTCCGAATATGATGAAGAGAAACAAAACGTTTTATACTTTAATGATCTATTTCCTTGTAACGTAATTTATCCCGATGATTCAAAATTGAAAAAGGACAATGATGATAAGCCTTGGGGGGATGTATCTGTCATACCTTTACCTGATGAAATAAATACCGATGTTGGTACCCATGCACAAGGGTCAAATAAGCTTTTGAAAACAAGTCATGATACGTCAGGAAAAATTTTCAAAACTGAGATTTTTTTCGTAGAATTAAATGTTGATATCATGACTTGGAATTATATTTACGAAGGGAAGCCATTAACTTTCATAATCAAAAATATATATGTTCCGTTTGGCATTCCCTTCGACCCTAAGCGGTTTTATAAGGATGGCGTTTACACAATGAAGTTACATAGGCCAAGGTATATTTTTTTACTTTGTTAAATTTAGGGAAAATTGGTCTCTAAGAACGGATACAACGTATTAGGCAAACACCTATACGCCGTATCCACTGTTTTTAATCGAAGTTGACTTAGTCAACAAATTTGCCTAATACGGCGTATTGGATAAAAACCCATATGGCGTATCGAGTTTGGATATAAAAGCCTAACTGTTGAATTCAAGATCTGGACTCAACTAGGGTAATATAACAATGATTGATAAGCACAACGGAATATAAAGAACAAGAACACAATCATGTTACTAATAAGGTTTTCTTTATTAAACACAATAAAGAACTAACTACTACTACTACACTACACACGCTCTATGCGTTTCTTAGACTCTCATTGGAGAAGTCTGCTATGAATGGATGGATTGTAACCTAGACGCCTATCCTCTTTATATAGTAGAGGATGGTTACAAACCCTAGCTTACTAACAAAGCTAACTATTACATATTTGGTCCTTCATTGTTTCTTCTTTCTTCATTTCGTCTAATAGGTTTTGTAATCTTCAAATCTGTAATTCCCAACAATCTTCCCCTATTTGATATTACAAAACAACCTGCATGAAGAAACAATGCTAAAACATGTCATCACAATAATAAGCTGCACATCATGAATCTTCTTCCCCTTTTTGTAATCATCCAATAGGGGTCTTGTGCAACTCGGAAACGCTTCCCCTCAAGTGATGCATGTAGATGGTAAGTATATAAACAATAAGCTTCCCCTTAAAAATATACTAACCATTTCATGAATCTCGGACTTTAATTGGCTTGAAATAGTAGGTATCAATGAAACATCCAAGTGCAATAACATCCTCCTCTCTCTATCTGATACGCCGGATTTTTTTTCACACACATAAATTCACTCTTTCTCAAAAATTTACCACTGTAAGATTCAGGGATCAAATTCTTTCTCGCTTTGTTCTATATCGTTCATACTAATCGCAAGGTAACATATTCGATCCCCACCACTCTTTACTTTTCAATTTGATTTTAGAGTTAGGGTTATTGTTAGGAATTCAGTTTTACGTGATGACATTATAGAATTACCATAGTTTATCATAGTCTCATACGCAAGGACTAGAATAGGCAACTATGTATAGTTTAGAGGCGTATGGGCTATATATACCCCTCTATGGCTTCCATAGAGGGGTTGAGTCTTTTGTATCTTACACCTTTCATTCTATTTTACATTTTAACTTTCTCTTTCTACTCTCTCTCACTAGAAATGGCTTTCATATGGTTTGACTCACCAAGACTACCAGATCATAATTTTCATGTTTTTTCAATTGGCATCAGAGCCCATGGTTTCATTTTTAGGACGGGCCAGTTTGACTATTTTTTATGGTTCGTCTGGTCTCAAATATGTTACTTTTATCACTGTTTTTATTCATATGTTGTCTCGATTTGTGAGTCTTTGAATCTGTCATCTTTTTAGTTACAAAAGCTTGTCACATGGTCACAAGAGTAATAGTTCGTTATGGTCTGTTTTTGTTTGGGTTAAAGTTATAAACTTTTCCAGTCTAGATATCCGAGCTAGTCCAAACAGTACTACAGTATACATTTCTGGTTAAAGTTATACATTTTTATGGTTTATTTGCTGCTTATATGCTTATTTTTGTACTTTTTTCTGGGCTTATTTTCTGGGTTTCAACAAGAAAATGGATGAAGATGGAAAAAGGACAAGAAAAGCAAGGACAATGGTACAACTCGAAGGCTTCACCGGATTAGCAGTTTACCAATGGAAACTGGATTCACAGTTTACCAATGACAACCGGATTCGCAGTTTACAAATGGCAACCGGATTCACAGTTTACCAATAGCCACCGAATTCGCAGTCAACCGGATTCGTAGCACCGGATTAGCAGGACCGGATTTGCACCCTACCAGACAGAGTCAGCTCGGTAATTAACGAGTTGACTGAGTCGACTCAACTAAGTCACCTTAACTGGTCACAACCGAGTCTTGGTCAACAGAAATGTAGGAGTAAGAAGACAGACTCGATCTTAAACAAACAACAACAACAGATTACAACAACCATATACAACATCAACAACAACAGCCAACTACAATATCACAAGTCCAAATCCAACTATATCCTAAACCCATCTCAATCATCAACCGACAACAACAAATCCCTACCTACATCCTCCATCATCTCCGACACCAATCAAGACTCGAAATACAATTGCATATCAAGATCTCAGTTATTTTCTTTTCGAGTGTTACAATTTCATCAAGACCATCAAATGATTAAGAACTCAAAACAAATAATCATCATAGACCTGTGACGAGTCAATCTCGTCTTTCAATATCCGAAAATAAAAGGAAAGAATAAGAACAAGACTGTTTGTTGGATCCCACTCTAGATAGATCTTTACTGCCTGTTAAGGATGGTGATTAACCTATGTAATCACAAGCTAATCACAAGAGAGACTCTTGCTTAAGAAAGCTAGTGTCTGTGCGGAATATAGACACAACTAATAAGAAGAACATGACTAATAAAACTAAAAGATCCTTCTATGGATTTCTATTAATTAACAAGGAGAAATGTGTTTTTCTGAATGTCCATTTCCCTAAGCCGTAGGTTCTCTTTATAGTAGAGAAACCCTAATCATCATTTACTAAAAACGCATGAGATTGATATGCATGAATATCTTCCTTATTTAGCTCATGTATATCCTCATCTCTAACTAACTAAAATCTTATCCTGGAATAACTATTTGACTCTATCAGGACTAAGTATTCTACCAGTAGGAACTAAACTTAGCCTACCAGGACTAACTATGATAATAACCTTACCAGCAGGAACTACATACCTGCCAGTAGGAACTACTACTCTACCAGTAGGAACTACATACCTACTAGTAGAAACTAAGTATTACAAATATTCCTAACAATCCTCCCCTAAACTAGAATTTAACTAAGTTAATTTCCAGTTTCTAGATAGATCTTCAAACTTGAACCTTGAGGATTGAAATATGAACTTTACAGCAACATCCAATCTGCTTGAGTCATGACTTGAACACATGAAACTTCTGCACATATCTGTATTTCTTCATACAAACACCTTTAAGAGACTAATGATGATGAGCATTGAACATTGAGCAGATCTTGTGTCAAACAGATTGGTCTTCATAGCCTTGGAACCGAACATCAAAAGTCTTGTTGAACTTGAACATCAAAAGGCAGCAACGTTGAAGAAGCAGCAGGAAAACTTGAACCAGCAACAGACTTTGGAACCACCTCAGCTACATGAGTAGATTTGATAAGCCTTTACCAAGTAGCTACTCACTCTTGGGCTAGCTAATTCTTTGGTGGAATCATGACATCACCCTGGTGAATTAGTAACCAGTCCAACTCTTAGAACATGAATCATTGGTGAATTGGAATACCCTAATGATTTTTGGCAAATCATCACAGCCATAAACGGATTTTATATGTCTTTACCTGTAGCCGTTTGCATAGGACTAGCCAACTCTTTGTTGTGATAACAAGGTGAGTTGAATACCCTATAATTTTTAGCAAATTATGAGCTATCAACAGATTTGTTAAGTCTTTACCAAAAGCCGTTTACGTTTGGACTAGCCAATCCTTTGGTTCCCAAGAAGGGCATTATCTATGATGGATTGATGACCATTTCAACTCTCAGCAAAAAAAGCATGGGTGAGTTAAATACCCTATAGTTTTGAGCAAACTATTAAAGTTATCAACGGATTTGAGAATCACACCAGAGTCGTACCTTCATGGTGAATCAAATCTTTCTTGTCTGTGAGACATGGTGAGGTAAACACCATTTGTTGTGTGGTGGTTAACCAACACCCAAACCCTAAAAATAGTTTACTTTAAAGACCATATGTGCCTGAAACAAAAACAACTTTGCACACCAAAGACTCAAAACTTATTTGAACAGTTTGTAAAAGTTTGTCAGTTGCCAAAATCCTTGTAACAAAACACTTGTTACTAAAACAAAAAGTGAAAACCATTTAAGATAAACTACACAAAAGAGAGTAATATAACAAAAGACAGTTTAGACACAACAAAAAGGTAGAATATATACAAGAAAATGGAAAGAAAAATTAACTATCAGAATGAACTAAAACTACCAGTAGAAAAAGTTAAAACTACCAGGAGAATAATACAACTACTAGGAGAAACATAGTGTAGCAAGAAAAATAAATGGGAAAAAAACAAAATTTTAAAAACCAACTTTCTAGAAACTTGTACAACAATAGTCCTCCTCTTGGACCCAAATCCTCCCCTCAATCATAGTATCTATGGATTGAGCATCCCAATGTTAACCACTAGATGAGTAAACCTAGGTCCATCAAATACCTTGGTTAACAAATCAGCCACATTATCATCAGTATGTATTTTAAGCATTTAAATAAGGATTTTCCTACAATATACAACATGGGAAAAGTTAGTGTCTAAGGGGGACCTAAGCCATTTATTTCTTGGGTCTGCCTTGTGGATCTAAAAAGGTTGTACATGCATATATATGAGATCCACTATTATTCTTGGGTACCCAGTATAAACCTTTTCTATGTGTTTTCTAAGAACAACCTGCTGAGGGCTTAATAGCAGTTGCCCATCTCACCCCACCATATTGCATATGATTAGAATATACTTGAGGTACATATGGTGTATAAGTCTGAAAATAAGAACTTGTAGGTCTATTTAAATAGGGCATAGGTCTAGCAGTACTTGATAAACTAGTTTATCTTATTTTCAATCTCTTGGCCGTCCCCATTATAAGTCCAACACCCTCGATGATGACTTTTGACTTTGTTAATTAAATATTAACATTACATGTTAATTAAGCAGCCTTTTGTTAATTATTCGTAAACTAGTTAACAAACTAATTAACTACTGTTAAGTATTCTATAGTTGGTATATTAATATATAGAATAAATATACACTTATATTATTGTATACACTAATCGAGTATTAAATACATGTATAATAAAATATATGATTATTATTGACTATACCATATTCTAATAGAGTGATTTCTTAGTGTATATAGTGTGTGGCACTCTTAGGACTCAACCGTATTCCAGAAAGTATTTATATATTTTGATACATGAGAATTTTCCACATACAAGCTCCCTTTGAGATTGATCATGGTCCTTGAATATAACATACTAATCCTTGACGAATAGTCTGCAACATCATCAATCGCTCACCAGAAATACATGAGTATGGTTTCAGTAAACATCTCAGCCATCTATGTTTCCAATTAGTCCTATCCTTTTCTTTTAGAAACAATGCTAAATAGGGATATGGATCAAAACTTATTCCATAGTTTAACGATTCTGTTTCTCGCATCTGTATTGATCTAGATTACCAAATGTAAAAAGAATCATCTTAACTACACTTTGGGTGTGGCCACACAAACATTTGAACAACCCAACGAGGGGCCCAGTAAGTATCTAACTCCCAAATACATGGAGGAACAAATTCTTTTTTGACTATAAGTGTCCGTCATGTATTTCAAAAATATTTCTGAAAGTAGTCCTTATAACTACCTTTTGACAGTATAGCGGTAGACTAGAATCAAGAAATGATATCCATACACGCAAAACCTGCTTGCATCTCATGTCTGAGGATAAACATAACTTTCATCATGTGTGTAATGCACCCAATGACGCCGATCCATAAAGTGATTAACACAGGTGGGGTATCCAATATTCAACCTTATTGAATAACATGTGCAGTTGGCAGAATCATGTTTACATATTCCCAAGAATACAACCAAACACTCACATTTGTCTTATCTTAACAATATTTCTATATTGTTAACTAAAAATGGACATAGTTTAGAACAAATAAATACATTCAAGTATTTAAACATGAAAATATAGAACACAGTAGTATAAATGAAAACGATCATACCACGTATGTTAATTCATTATTTAATACAACTGCTTACAGTTACATTATCCAAATACCAAATAAGATCAGTGCATGAAGATCCTAGTTAATTGTCTTATCCCAACACTTTTGCTTCGATCATGTATGGGTATTGCCAAACTATTTTTCGGTTTAAAGACTTGTCAACTTGTACAAATGGAGGAGGCGGCCTTGTTTTTTTGATAAAGGTTTGCGTGGGTCAAACAAGAATATAATGGTTTGTGGTGGACCATTCTTTGGAGACTTACAGTGGCGACTTGCTTCTTTACCGATTTAATTTATCTAAAGAAAATGAGATTAAGACAAAAACCAAATAAGCCATAAGCCCGCTATATGAACTTAAACAAACAACGCCTTATAGGGGGTGTCTATTTTGATATGATATAGCTTGGCCGTATGCCTTATGTGATTTTGGACTTATGTTCCTTAGCGTACTTTTTGTAGCTTCATGTGAAACTTTCGGCTAGCTTATTATGACATCATAAGCTTATAAAAAGTTTCAAAATAAACCTTTTGCTAGCTTATATAGTATGGCTTATTTTGGTTTTTGTCTTATGTTTTGTAAGCTGGCCTAGTTTCAAAATTTTCCATAAGCTTATAATATAATTATACTTTTATTATTAAAGGAACCTGATTATTCGCAGGAGAATGCCCGCATGAAAGTCTCACAGTTTCTCCACCAAACTGAGTTCCTTGCGGTATTCTTAAATTTTCTTCATCACAGCTCCTGCATATACAGAAATAGAATATTAATTAGAACAAAGTAATAAATTATCCTCGTCGAATCAAATTCTGCATGAGTCACATACCTCTCAACAAGTTGAACAAACACACACCGCTTGCCCACGGGATCTTTACGTTGCCTAACTGTCCTTATTGGCTAAACACCTGCTTAAGATGTTTGCCGGGATTATTAGGATCCAACCTGCCAACAAATACCTGCCATGAAAAACTCCAAACACTCAGCATTTTGTTTTATAATGTAATATGTGCTATGAATACACAAAATTAAGAAGGTTTTGATAATAGCGTGTTCCTTCTCAATGCCAACGGATATAAAATGTACAAAAAGCTTGAATACTCGTATTAAAAATTTCATCGTTTTTGACCCTATAAATATCATACAAATTTAGATAAACAAATCTAAAAGTGACGTCACAGATTGGAGAAAGCACCAACAAAAGTTTCTTATAGAGACCTAAACTCAAATTATAAGTATGCACATACCCTCAACTACGACCATATCATTTTTACACATAAGGGGCTTATTGAAATTTCTTATAAAGGGATTACTAAACAACAAAGAATCTCGAACACTCATTTATTATACCGAAACACTATTTAAATAATTTTTTTCAACGTAATATCATTAAATTTAATAACTTTATCAACTAAAAAAGCAAAAATAATAATTTTTTTCATCTAATATGGTGTTCTTTGAGTAGAAAAAAGTGGCAGCTTCACATGTTGTTTAGGTTTGCTCACTTAATTAGCTTATATCATCCGACTACGTCCAAACATTAACACCCAAAAACAATTGAAAAATATAAAAAATCTAAATCTTTAGAAAAAACGATTAGGGTTAACAAACTTACTTGAAGATTAATCCAATCAATATCTATCATAAGAGTTTCTTCTACTTACAATAGCCTCACATTTTTCTTACAAAACACCAAAACCACCACAATTAATTAATCCAATCAATAATCTCAATTAAATCAAAATTAAACCTATCAACAAACATATACTACCGTAAGTGGATGATGTGGCGGCGTCTGTGTTAGTGTGAGAATGAAAGTGGTTTATGAAAATTGTCGAAGATGACAATGAAAGGGTAAGTGGGGTCTTTAGGTGAGTCATAGACACGTGTTATGGGGATATAATAAAGGTGGTGTTTAAACCCGGGTTGGATACGAACGATTTTGATTTAAAAAGGAAAAAAAACAAATGGGTCGGACACGGGTCGAGCGGGGGATGGCATTCAATGCATTAATGGAAGTGATCCTGCCTTTTAATATATAAGGCCATAATTTTTATTATTTTGTAATGAGGGTTTATGTGAGAATTAGGAGTTTTGTTAATTTAGTTTTTTCGGATAAGATTATGTCATCAATAATTCCTTAATTTCTAATATTAAATATTGATTCCAGAATTATAATTTTGTTTTAATCTTGCAGGTTTAATTCGTTGATCTTTCGTCTTCTTCATGTACTATGAAGCATCGAGGTAAGCATTGGTCATGCATTAGCTTTAATTCTGTAAGTTTTAGTTAGAATTAAAAGAATGAAGAAGATACATAAGTAAAAGTTTTATAAAACATTGTTATTAAAAACCTCAAATTCTATGTGAATATATAGATTTTATTACTTTCATATTCACATATAATTTGAGGTTTTTAATAACAATGTTTTTTCTTTGATTATATGTCATTCTAATGTTCATTAACTCATATACGCAGCACGAATTTGGATGGTAGATTAATTCCAATTTTTATCGGACCTTTTGGTCATCAAAGGTTTCTTTTTCTTTCTCTTTTTACATTTTACCTTTTTCTTAATTGTGATTTTTAGTTTCTTGTTGGAAGAAAGTTACCTCGTGGATTAGTTCGTATGATTTTGTTGATTTGGCAGAATAGGGACTGCACATGAAAAGTTTGGTTTTGATCTTAAAACGTCGCGGCATACTATAAGTTGTTTTTTGCAAGTAAGATTTTAGACAAATTTTATATTTTTCGGGTTTCCTTTTGCCGGAATAATTTGTGTATGGTTCATGATGTGTTCTTAATTCTTTTCATCAAAACCGATAACCCATAAGTCAGTTTCATATGGCAAAAACTACTGATTCTGTAAGTTATCGAAAGAGCACTAGCAGTATTTGTACGTTCGTGGGATGTTGTTTGACATCTTGGTTCTCGAAGAAACAAACCGCTCTTGCTATATCCACTACCGAAGCCGAATACGTAAGCGCCGGAAAGGCATGTCAACAAGCACTATGGATGAAACAAGCTCTTATCGACTACGACGTTCGACTCGACGACGTCCCGATCATGTGCGACAATAAAGGCGCGATTGACCTTAGCAAAAACCCGGTGCAACATTCTCGAACCAAACACATCGAAATTCGTCACCACTTTCTTCGTGATAATGTCCAGAAAGGACATATCTCAATCGAAAAAGTGCCGTCCGTCGACAACATCGCCGACATTCTTACGAAACCCCTTAAACGTGAATCGTTTAACTATCTACGTCTTGGTTTAGGAATGATGGAACACATTCCATAAATCATATTAGTCCGCTTCTCCTTCTTCTGTCTCAATTCTAGTCCGTGTTCTATTCCGTGTCGTGACAACTTAAATACTTCATCCGAAGTACCTTAAGCATTTTTAATTCGCGAAATGCAAATTAAAACGTCACTCCTCTTTGTAAAATTTTTGTCAAAACTAAGTCCAAAATGCCTCGCTGAGGGCGGCCCCCATATCCCCGGCGGCCCCCAATATATTTGGGACCGCCTGACAATACGGGACCGCCAACAACAGACACCATATTTTACACTTAGTTAAAATTTTTTCAAAAACACAAAACCAAACACACCCTTTCTTCTCTGGCTAAAGCAGCGACTGAACACCGACCAAACCAACCCAAAAACTTAAAATCAACCATTAAAACTTCAATTGATGATAGAATCAACACAAACAATCATTCCTAACATCATCAACATCATCAATTGTAAGTCATTTCATCTAATTTCTTTCAATCTGAGTCTAGGGTTCATGATGAACACTAAAAATTGAAATTAGGAATTTTCCATTTTTCTTTCAATTTTGTACAATAAGGACTACTAGGATACAATATATGACTAATATGCTTCCCGTATACATACGATTTGCATACATTAATGAGTTTGTCAAAAAATTGATTTCGAACCAAAACCCCAATTTTATTTTCAAATCACTCACGTTGAGAACATAATAAAATTGTTGTTATGCATTGTTAATACAACTTAAAAACGTTTTTAAGTACATGCATAATGATCTCATGAACAGAGGTCGAGATACATAATCTATCTAGGGATTAAAGCATTGGTGATCTTGTTAAACCCTAGCCTATCGGGACTTTACCCACTTACTGTTTGATGGTATTTTATATACTGGTAGTTCACTGTTCAAATCTTTATCAATTAATTAAGAACATACTTGTTGAAACATTATGGGTCACCTGCCGGTCCAACTAAGCTCATAATTTAAAGACAAAGACAAAACATTATTTGTGATCCTATTGGTCCAGTAATATAAAACACGATATGGAGAGCTATCCCAGTATCTAGTTCACTTGTTAGGCGTAACTAGACCCAGTTGAATGATAGGTCGCATATTCAAACACGTAGACAAGTATCATGTGATAAACATAATTAAACTTTCAACGATAAATTAAGAAATCGATTTTAAAACAAACCAAACATTAAATATTCATTAAGATGGCTAATACCCTAGGGTATTAGCCCATAACCATTGTAATTATACAATCATGATCAAATAACCAAGGTAAACTAAACGTTTTACCGAACAATACCAAAAATTAAATGATTACAAGAGTATAGGAATTACACGGTTTCTTCTATGGAATCGTGATCGATGCTTGACCTTTGGTTGCTCTTCTTTTCTTCAGAAAATCGTCTTTTATGTGTATGGTATGAAGAATATGATTTTGCACACTAAAAACTTGTTTTTGACTCTTCTATTTATAGTGTCTGAAAAAGACTGGATACGTCGTATTGAGCTAGGCCAATATGGCGTATTGGGGGTATTTTCCTTAGAGTGCGCGCTAAGTTTATATTCAATCAAATATTCATTCCCAAAATATAATTATCTCCGTATCTTTGAATGTCTATCCTGCTAGATACGGCGTATGGTAGAAGACTGATACGTCGTATTAGGAATTGTTTGTATGCGTTTTCTTGTGAAGAGTTGGCGCTGATATACCGTATCTCTTTTCTGGATACGGCGTATTGGTCAGAAATAAGAAATCTTCAAATATCATCATTTTAGCTCCAAAATATGCTCCTTTTAGAATGTCTTCACAAATCACTCGTTAATTACTGCATATAACACTTTTAAGCGATTAAGTACAAATTCTTTCAATAATTATATAAAAGTGGGTAACTTATTCAGGATAAATGAGGGTATAAATATAACGTTATTTGACGTCATCAAATATCCCCCCACTTGAATCCTACTCAAGTCACTATAGATTATATTAAAAATGTATCCCAACCGAAGTCAAGAATTTTTCCGTTTAAGCACTTTTTTCATTTTAATCGCCTATACAAGACCAAGTACCTTACGAAATATGGAAATGAAAACACTAAGATCAGTCAAATAATCTAGGGTGTAACATTTAATTGGTATGCTCATTTGCTCGGTCGTGATTAGCTTCATATTATATGCTTGGCAAGGATTCACATCTCCACCACTAGAGCTATGAAGAAACAAGTCAACAGGTAAATTAGGTTTTTATTATAAGGCTAAGGGTTGATCATTCTAACAATCTTTCACCAATATTACCACACCAACAAGGCAGCTGAATCATACATACACGGCCGTAACGACGGAATAGACATGTATAATTCAATCACATCCTCATTCGATTTTAACCAATGGTTAGGATGAAGAACGATATAGGGTAGGGATCTTCTAATTTTCACCAAAAGTAATAAACCAACAAGGTGGCTGAATCACGCATACATAGCCGTAACGACGGAATAGACATGCATGACTTGATCTCAACCTCGTTCGATTAAAACCTAAGGTTAAAGGGAAGTAAATTGTTGTTAAATAAAATTCACAAAACAAATAGATTAAGCTTGGACAAATAAGGTAGTTGCTAGTAACTTTCCCGACCTTTCCATGATAAAGACTCAAAATATATACACACGCCTCGATCATAGAAATGACAAAGACAACCTAAGTTAGCGTTCCTATAACGGTCAACTTCCCAATCATCCCAAACTTACATACTTTTACAAAAGTGGTGATATCAACCACTTTATACAAGACTATTCATCGTTTAT
>BQNB010009623.1:53756-83493 GCA_026074375.1 Tanacetum coccineum
CCTATACCAAAAACCCCAAACCCCTAACCACTAAACACTATACCAAAAACCCTAAAATCCTAACCACTAAAACCTATACCAAAAACCCTAAACCCTAAAAACTAAACCCCAAACACTAAACTCTAAACCCTATATCAAAAACTTTAAACCCCACTAAAACTTATTCCAAAAACCATAAATACCTAACCATTAAAACCTATACAAAAAACTCTAAACCCTACTAAAATCTATACCAAAAACACTAAACCCCTACAATATCATAAGTGATATATAACTTTAAAACCTATACGAAAAACCCTAAACTCTACTAAAATCTATACCTTAAACCCTAACCCTCTAACCAATATGTATAATATCACAAGTGATATATACATTACCTTTAAAATCTATACTAAAAAAATAAACCCATAACCAATAGGTATAATATCACAAGTGATATATACATAACTTTAAAATCTGTACCTAAAAATCCAAACTCCTAACCACTAAAACGTATACCAAAAACCCTAAACCCTAAACCTTAAACCCTAAACCCTAAACCCCTAACCCCTAAAACCTATACCAAAAACCCTAAACCCTTAACTACTAAACCCTAAACCCTAAACCCCTAACCACTAAAATCTATACTAAAACCCCTAAACCCCTAACGACTAGAACCTATACCAAAAACCCTCAACCGTAACCACTAAAACCTATACCAAAAACCCTAAACCCTTTACCACTTAAACCTATACCAAAAACCCTAAGCCCCTAAACCTTAAACCCTAAATCCTAAACACTAAACCCTAACTACTAAAACCTATACCAAAAATCCTAAACCCCTAACCACAAAAACCTATACCAAAAACCCTAAACCCCTAATCACTAAACCGTAAACCTAACCACTAAAACCTATACCAAAAACCCTAAACCCTAAACCCTAAAAACTAAACCCTAAACCCTAAATCCTAAACCCTAAACCATAAACCCCAAACCCCTAACCACTAAAATCTATACCAAAAACCCTAAACCCCACTATATCTATACCAAAAACCCTAAACCCCTAACCACTAAAACATATACCAAAAACTCTAAACCGCTAACCAATAGGTACAATATCACAAGTGATATATAAATAACTTTAAAACGTATAACAAAAACCCTAAACCACACTAAAATCTATAACAAAAACCCTAAATCCCTAACCACTAAAATCTATACCAAAAATTCTAAACCGCACTAAAACCTAAACCAAAATCCATAAACCCTACTAAAATCTATACTAAAAACCATAAACCCTCAAACAATAAAATATATACCAAAAACCCTAAGCCTCACTAAAATCTATACTAAAAACCCTAAACCCTAATGGCTAATATCTATACCAAAAACTTTAAAACACATTAAAACCTATACCAAAAAGCAAAACTGTTGCATAAAAAATTATTGGTAAACCCATTAAAAATTATTGACTAAAAAATATAACATAATAGCACAAGTGATATAAACATCAAAATAAAAACCAAAACTATTGCATCACTAATAACATAATATCTCAAGTGATAACACATACAATAAATGTATTAATCGTAAAAATCTTCATAAAATTTTATTCAAACCTAATGAACATAATTTTTGTATGAAGGTAAAATCAGGTGTAAATAAGAACCCATCAGTTGTAATAAGTTCTTTTTGTATGAAAGTAAAATCAAACTTTAACTGCAACAAATAAACCTTAATCTAAAACACTTCCAAGACCACTGTCTCTGGACCCACCATCTCCATGGTCACGGCTACCCGAGACAACTCCTACAGAATATAAGACATTGGCATTACCCTTCCATGGACAAGTACGCCTATTGTGATTAGTACTTTTACAAATACCACAACCATTCTTTTTTTTATTACATTTCACCATTGATAATTCTCTTCCACCCTTGATACGCTTCTCCTTCTCATGTCCCTTTATCTTAACACCTGATGGATTTTTCACATTAACCTTATTAGGCTTCTTTACACCTATAAATTCTTAAACAAGCTCAGAAACTGTGCGGGTTGGAACAATTGGCAAATCAGCCTCAACTTCTGCCTTTAGTGCTTTCATCTTGTTTACAAAAGAAGTCAACTTTGGCTCATTAGTGCTCAACATATGTACACATTAATCAACTATGATAGAAGCCTCGATTACAAGCCTCTCAATTGCTTCATTCTTCTTGCCATATCGGTTTTTTTTGTTCCTCAAATCTGGTGGGATCAAATCCTTTGTCCAACGCCTTAGTATATACTAATCTAGGATATGAGACACTCACAAAATATGTGTCGACATAAAATACTAGAGCGAACAAAAAGCTGACAACAGCCGGAAACTAAACCATCTTCTTTATTATAAAGTAACATTCATACAGATAATCAAAACATATCATTATAACCTATTATATCACAAGTAATACTTCATATGATATTTTAAACAATAGAAATAAAAAATGAAAAATATAACTTGTCACACTTCAAAAAACTAACAAAAAAAATATCAAAATCATATCATTACAGGCATATATCACTGGTGATACTTCATAGCATATTTTTAGCAACATAATTTAAAAGCTTAAAATATCAATTATGATAAATAATATACAAGATATGTACCTTGTATTGTCCTGTGACTTTTTGATGCAAATTAATCTCTTCTTCCTCAACATTCTCTGAAGTGCTTTCTTTGTCAATCACTTCTGAAGTAGCAACATGTTTTGGTTTTGGTTTTTCCTCATCAATAACACAAACATCACATCCCTCATCTGAACTTATAGCCTTTATTGAACATAACCAAGACCCTGCAACAATCTCTTTCTAAACATGAGTAAACAGGCTACAAGTATAAACTTTTGCTGCATGGTGGTTAATAGGTAACGGTGTCTGCAAAGCAAGGAACGAATCAAATGACTGATGATCTAGTCTTTCTTGCATGTATCTTTGTCTTTCCATTGCAGACTCATAATAGAGCATAAACTTGACTAGTGTTGAACCGGGACTTGTAAAATATAAGAAGAATGTATTCTCGCTCTCTGACCTAGAAGTAGTCCTCATCAAACCACATAATGAAGAATCAACAAAAAAGCGGGGATCCATGATGATCTAATACGATACATCTTTGACAACCACTTGTGATTGGCAGAATTAAATTCCTCCATAAGCTTATTCCATCTATCTGCAAACTCCTCTGGCCTAATAAACATATTCCAAACGATCGTACCAAATTTATCTTTGAAATCAGTTTCATCATAAATTCTGGAAACAATCTACAAAAACAAACAAAAAAAGAAGGAAAAAACATTAGTATGTGATATTATAGTACAACAAAAAAAGGAATGAAAACAGTGAATTATCACAATTAATAAATCACATGTTATTGATACAAAATAAATTAAAAATAAAATAGCAAAGCAATATCAAAAGTAATACATGACATATACATTTAGGAAACTATTAAAAAAAGGAATGAAAACAGTCAATTATCACAAGTGATAAAGCACATGTTATTGCAAAAACAATAAACTTTAAAACATAATACCTATCCAAAAAAAGGAATGAAAACATTCAATTATCACAAGTGATAAATCACATGTTATTGATACAGAACAAATCAAAAATAAAATAGCAATGTAATATCATAAAGTGATACATGAAAAGTACCTTGGATGGGATCTTTTGCATGATATGCTACATGCAAAGCCTATGTTTAGATTCAGGAAACTCAACAGCAACAACCAGTCGCATCGCTCCATCTTGATCAGTCACAACTATATGTGCCCGAACAAAAGCTTGGCTTTAAGTAACCATCCATAAGCTTATGTTGTTTCTTTCTTCAGAAGTCCTGAACCAACAGTTCAGATCTCCTATGATTGCCTATAGCAATGAAAGGCACAAAACCATCTTGTACCTAAAAGTTATAAAATTTATTAGAAAAATAACAAGTGATAATGAATAAAAAAAAGTATACAAAAAGCAATGAAAATATCTCAAAAGATTTTAAATGTCAAAAAGCATACTTGTTTTTTTTGTATGTCGCATCAAATGATATAATATCACCAAACTCTTTATAGTTGCACTTTGTAACTTCATCAACCCAAAACAATCCGCACAGCTCAGTATCCTCAACGAAATAGTCAAAAGAAAAGTCTTTTGTCTACTGTTGCCTCTCTTCCATCCGAGTAATTAGCATCTGAGCATCGCTATCTCCTATGATACAATTTACGCCATGGGTGAAGTTCTTAAACTTAGTTTGAGTACCAAGAACAAGTGAGACCCTTCTAAACCGGTATACAAATTATGAGCTCTAACAGTTTCAATGTTTGCATTAGCAGCTTTGATAATAAATAGCTGCTCGATGTAAGTTAACTCCTTTTCAGCTTTCGACAAATGCTTGTACTCAACCCTATCAAGCTCATGATTGTGTTCCACATAAAAAGTACTTAAAGTGTACTTTTTTGTATTAGGAACCATATCAAAGACAACACGGGCCTTACAACCACAAACTCTAAAGTTTGAAGACCTTACTTGTCTATCATTCTTTTTAGGATCTAAATTATTCAAGCAAACTTCTTGCGAACACCCTTCCCTATTACACACTAAAGACTTCTTTTTCACATAACCACGTCTTAATCGTTTCCGACTAGATAATCTAACACTAACCTGCCTCTGAAGCATATTTCTTATACAAACTAATGCATTCCTCAACACTCCCATAAACAGTCCCCAATACTGATAAAACACTAGCATAAACTCTAGGAACCCAATAAACTGATCCACCAGGAGTGTCAATAAACTCATGGTGAATAACCGATTTAGGTGTTTTAAAACTATTTAAAGCTGCAAACAAAAGTAATAAAACACACAGTAAATATGATATCTACACAACTTTAACAATGAAACTATCAAAAGTGATACAATATATAAAACATAATAAAAATCTTAAAAAGTAACATCAAAGCATATCAAATATCAATAGTGATAAAATACATAACACATAATAAAAAATCTAAACCAATAAACATCAAATCCTATCAAAATAGTACAAATATCACAAGTGATACAACACATAACATAAAAAAAATCTTAACTAGTAAACATCAAAAAAAAATCAAATAACATAAATATCAACAAGTGATATTACGCATATGCGGTTAACTAATAAGCAACTTAACTAGCAAATTAACTAAATAAGCAAAATCATACTATCAAACAAGTGATACTACACACAACAAACTGAAAAAAAATAAAATCTAATTGCAGCTTAAATAATAAGCAAAAATCAGACTAACTAACTATCTGTTTACAACAAAATCAACATATTTAAAGCTAATTAAACTAACACCTTAATTAACAAGCAATATTACAATATTATTAAGCAATAGATCTTGATTGATGACTAGTGTGTGTAGATCAAGGTGTAATTAGTGTGTGTGTTTAGAGAGATAAATTACCTAACATGCCTTTTGATTAATTGATATTGATACAACTAACCATGGCATAAATACATTCCTTATTTATAGCCATCTTAGTTGTTAAACTTTCCTAACTTAACATATTTAGTCCCTATACTTTATAAGTACATTAAAGTAGTTCATTTCTTTATTTCTAACATTCTCCCCCTAAATGATCTACTTTGGAACTATCCATATTGTGTTTTTAATGACGACTTCTTCCTTATGCTTGAACACTTTATTCTGAAGTAGTCCGTCATTTTCTTTTCCTTTGAAGCTCAAAAATGATGAGAATTCTTTATGAAAGATGAGGACGGCCTTATAAAACCCCGCAGCTAATAAAACCCCGCTATATTTTTATGTACCTAAACTTTTCCGGGGTGAAGTCCCTTTTACCCAAAAAAAAGATGAGGACGGCCTTATAGCATATCTCTTCCGATATAATTTTCTCCCCCTATATGATAGGATAGGTTTCGTTATCTCTGAAGGTATCAACTCTTCTCTCGAACTCAAAATCAGCATTCTCAAAAGCTAACTTGATCTTCTTTTGCAACTTGATTCTTTAAATGCTAGTATGAAATCTTTATCTTTGAACTTGATCTTGAATGTAGATTTCAACCACATAATGTTGCTGACGAAAGACATTAAACATGATGATATTGATTGAGCATTGCTTTATAGAAGACTTGAACACTTGTCTTTATCCTTGAATCTTCATAATCTTTTAGCTCCCCCTCAATCACATATCCATCTCTTGAATATTAAAGTAGTAATCTTGATTGTGAAGACTTTTTCTTGAATGAATTGTTGTTGAAGACGATGATAATATTGTTGAAGTATTCTCATGCAAATGTTGAACCGGTTATCTTGATTGATCTTTAAGTTTGATGAAGCACTATAGCTTATTCTAAACATTTAATGATGTAACCTCGAAACATATCAATAAGAAAAGAAAATTAACAAAATAACTCTCATTCTATTTTTGCTTTCTCTCTTTTTTTTCAATCCTCACCAACAATATATACATTTTCTCATTCTGTTTTTGCTTTCTCTCATTTCTTTTAATCCTTACCAATCATGAAGATAAAACATATCTTCTCGATCAAACTACTTATACAATGATTTTCTTAAACTTCAATTTCTTTTTGCTCATTATCTTGATTTGTCCCATACTTTTTTGCTTATATCTTCTCCCCTTTATATACTTGGATATATCTCTTAATTTCCAAGCTTATATTTTCTCCCCCTCATGATGATTATGATTCATCGTGAGCATCATGATCATATAAGCTTCCAAAATAAGCTCCGGGTGAAGATTATCCTTGAAATCAAAATCATTTCTTTTCTCTTTAAGAATCAAACATTTTCCCCTTTATAAACAAACATACTCCCTAAAATAACCCATAAGCTCCCTTAAACCGACAAACTTGATTGCTATCATTCTCATGAAGGTTGAAAGCAACTTTTGATGTTATAAGATGCGTTGAAGATGTATTGCTTGTGAAAGGTAGAGATGTTGTTGTTGTATGTTGTAGAAGATAAATGGAGAATTATCAGAGTAAGAACCATCTTCCACATTAATCATGAAGTTCATACATCACAAGATCATGCTTTCAAAATTCCTGATGAAATATCTGAAATTTATGATCAAATCAATATCTTAATAATAAGGATGCGGAAATACGATTATAAAATCCAAATAATCATTGATCTTGTGAACTTAGTGTTGTTTTCCAATGGGTAACAAATAACCACTAGATCACATAAATTACTAGTTAACACTTATTTGAATCATTAATCAATCATTTTCAAATAGTGACCTACGTTCAGCGTTGGCATGACGTTAGCACTGGTAGAATTTCTATTCAATCATCGTGAATATTTTTTGAGAGTATCACTCTAGAATATTCTGGCATTGTCACATAGACATGCAATGTCACAAAGACATATATCATGTAACCATTATTCTATCATTGGAAGTTTTTTTAATACAAACGTACTTTTGTGTCCTAAAGATATTTCATTGAATATCAAATTGGCTCTAGACTCTTGTGCACTTTTAGTAAGCAATGACTGGAGCAGAATGTCTTTTGTTCAATATCAACATTCTCGGAATGAGAAGTCGATAGATTATGTGTTAAATCTTTGTGAGAATGAAACAAATACTTTTTAAGAAGTACTTGAGTGGCTAGGGGGGTTGTGCATTTGCATCACTGGGTCCATGATGCCTACTTCAATACCAGAAATCAATGAATGAAATCCGATAGCATATGAGTTGACCCAGATTCTATCCTAGTTTAGGAGAAACACCCTTCATCTTTTCTTAAAAGCCTCTTAATTTTCAACTCCAACCTTTATTTTTTGCTTATCATTTGATTCTTTTTCATTATATTCTTGTCACTTTTGACATCTTTATCATTTTTGTTTATTCTTTTTAATTCAAAGCTTTATCACTTAAGTCCTTTTGGCATTTGAAACATGTTGATTTACACCTCAAACTCTATCACCTAGACCTAACTTTCCTAAATTAGAAGGAAGACTCCGAGGTAGATCAAATCAGATTCTGGAAGATCATAGGAGTATTTTGGGAGTAACTAAATCACACCGTGCAACTCAATCAACATACACCAAGTTAATTCCTTTAGAAAGAATATCCGTGAAAACCATGATGAAAATTTTAAATTGTATCATGAGATTTCGATAAGATCAAGAGAATTTAGAACAAGCACTATGTCTGTTTTCGTATGCGGTGGCATTTCTTTTCTTGCATACTTTTCTCTTTTTCTTTTTCATGTGCTGTTCTTGCTTTTGAAGCACACGACATATACTTTCATTTTTTCAAGTACACGATTTCTCAAATCTCTCTTTCTGTTTTTCATCATTCTCACTAACAACAAATGAAGAAGAAAATTTGGATCTTTTAAAGTTTTCAATCATCGTAAAGACACTCCCCCTTAACATATGCCGAAAAACATTTTTAACATAAAGCTAAAAACATAAAAATACGAATATGTTAAGATGAAATGTAAACAATTTACCATTTTGATAACTTTCTGAAAACTTTTTCAACAAAACATATGGACACTCCCCCTCAAAAAATACCATATCTTCGATAAAACCTTTATGTGGGAGTTCCCCTTTGCAGTTCTGAGTCCATTATTTCTTTAGACACTTTTCACAAAGAGGACATCGATTTGAAGACCTTTTAAATTGATTTGTTTGAAAGTACCACATTTTAATAAATTTCAATCGATTATATTCATCAACTAGAGAACCATTGACTTTTTAAACAACTTGATTTTATCTTTTAAGTATCACATAAAGATTTTGAAAAATATGTATCAATGACTCAAGTCAAAGAAGACTTCTCTTCTTTTTCAAAGATAAATGCACTGACGCGTACATTTTCTTTTCTTTAAAGCACGGGTTGTGCACTGAGATGTACACAAGCCATCAAATGAAGTTCGGGTTTCATACTGAATATGTATGAAAGCCATAATAGAACCAAAAATCTTTTTGTATTTTTCTAAAATTTTATAAAAGAAAATCTTTTTGTATTTTCTAAAATTAAAAACAATTATTTTTGAACTTTTTTTATCAAATTTTATATAAAAGAATTTTTTTTTTGTATTTTTCTAAATTTTCTATATAAAAGAAAATCTTTTTGTATTTTTCTAAAATTTTATAAAAGAAAATCTTTTTGTATTTTCTAAAATTTTATATATAAGAAAATCTTTTTTTTAAATTTTTTATAAAAGAAAAATATTATTTTTATTTTCTAAAATTTATTAACAAAAAAACATTTCGTGATAAAGAATTTATGTTTCACGACTCATCATACCCAACTTCTCGACTAAAAACTTAAATCGAGCTTCAGGCAGAGATTTCGTGAATAAATCCGCAAGTTGATATTCAGTACCAACGAAATATAACTCTATTGTTCCTTTTTCAACATGATCCTTGATAAAATGATACCTCACATCAATGTGTTTTGTTCGAGTGTGCTGCACCGAATTACACGAGATTGCAATCGCACTTTGTGAATCACAGTAAATCGGTACTTTGTCGTAGAAGAAGCCATAGTCAGTCAATTGAGTACGCATCCACAATACTTGAGCACATCAGCCAAAAACAGCAACATATTCAGATTCGGCTATAGAAATAGACACGCAATTCTGCTTCTTTGATGACCAACACACGTCACCTAAAAATTAAACACTGCCAGATGTACTTTTTCGATCCAAGTGACATCCTGCATAGTCTGCGTCTGAATAAGCAGTTAGATCAAAGCCGAAATCTTTCGGATGCCAAAGGCCTAAATTAATAGTCCCTTTGAGATATCGAAAGATCCTTTTAACGGCTGACACATAATGTTCATTTGGGTTTGCCTGATATCTAGCACACATACATGTTGCAAACATTATATCTGGCCTACTCGAAGTAAGGTACATCAACGATCCAATCATGCTACGATAATCAATATGATCAACTGGTTTTCCAACTAAATCAAGTTTGAGTTTAGCTTGTTCAACCATGAGAGTGGAAATCGTATCACAAATTTCCATTCCAAATCTTTTCGAAATATCAAGAATGTATTTGGATTGATTTATGAAAATCCCATTTGAAAATTGATTTACTTGAAGCCCAAGAAAGAATTTCATTTCTCCCATCATACTCATTTCAAAACGTTTTACCATTAAATCTAAAAATTTCATGCAATATCTTGGATTCGTTGAGCCAAATATAATGTCATCAACATATATTTGAATTAGCATTATACGTTTACCCTCTTTTTAATGAAAAAAGTATGATCAATTAAACCTTTTTGGAAATCGTTCTCAATCAAGAACTTTGAAAGAACGTCGCACCATGCCCGAGGTGCTTGTTTGAAACCATACAGAGCTTTGTCGAGAGCATACACATGATCTGGATATTATTTGGTGACAAAACCTGGAGGTTAACCAACATACACTTCCTCTTTAATAATTCCATTGAGAAACGCCGTCTTTACATCCATTTGAAAGACTGTGAAATCCTTATGAGCAGCATATGCAAGAAATAAGCGTATAGCCTCAATTCAAGCAACTGGAGAAAATGTCTCATCATAATCAATGCCTTCTTATTGATAATATCCTTGAGCGACAAGCCTTTCTTTGTTTCGAATAACCAAACTACTTTCATCTTTCTTATTCTTGAAAATCCATTTGGTATTGATGATAGTCTTGCCTTTTGGTCAAGGAACTTCAAACTTTCAATCTTGCAAATTGATCGAGTTCTTCTTGCATTGCACTGACCCAATCAGCATCTTTTAAAGCTTCAGCTACATTAGCAGGCTCAATACTACTTAGCAAACATAAAAACAAACATGAATTTGCTATTTGTCCTCTTGTACGAACACTTGACTTCTGATCACTGATTATCTTATGAAGTGGATGATCCTTAGTCCACTTTTTGTCATGAGGGTAAGGTTGAGAGAATGCATGAACATTGGAAGGATCATGGAACGTTGTACTTGCATCAGAGTAAGCATCTTCCAATCGTTCATTAAACACATTGTATGATGTACTTGCTCCATTCACATTAGGAACACTTTCATTTAAAATCGATTGAGTTTTTGAGGAAGGAATCGTAACTTCTTCTAAACTTTGTTGAACATCAGTATTCAATGAAGATGAAGAAGATTCCTCTTGAAATGATTCCGAACTCTCATGAAAAACTTCTTCGAACGGAGCAATTTCTTCGTTTGGAGTTTCAACATTCGTTGTAGGAGATTTCGTTATCTTTGACGCATCAAAATACTCATCGTAAAAATTATGAAATAAATCTTCCAAATCATTCTTTGAAGATTCTGAAACTTGTGAAACCGTTAGACTTGAAGATTTTCCCGTTTCGTTTAAATTAGATAAATCGGGTTCTAAACTAAATTGTTTAGAAGCCATTTCAAATATTTCATCAAAACTCACATTCACGCTCTTGTGTATCTTTTGAGTACATTTATTGTAAACTCTGAATATAGCAGATTCTTTTGAATATCCAACGAAGACTCCAATATCCCCTTTCGCCTTGAGCTTGCCAAGATCATCATAATCATTTAGTAGATAACATCTGCAACCGAACACATGAAAGAACTTGATGTTTGGTTTTCTCCTGTTGATGAGCTCATAAGGAGTTTTATCGAAACGTTGTTGAATAATCGAACGATTTTGTGTAAAGTAAGCTGTTGCGATGGCTTTAGCCCAAAGAAACAATGGTAAGTTTGCAAATGTAAGCATAGTTCTTGCAGCTTTGACTAAGGTTTGATTCCTCCTTTCTATGACACCATTTTGTTGTGGCGTTCTTGCAAAAGAAAATTGTTGAGCAAATACGACCTCATCAAAGAACTTAGCAAGAGTTTTATTTTTAAACTCAGTACCATTATCAGTTCGAACACGCTAAACTTGAAGTTGAAGATTCACTTGGGTTTTCTTGATGAATGAAATGATCACTTCAGAAGCTTCATCTTTTGAATGAAGAAAGAATACCCATGTGTACCATGAATAATCATCGACAACAACTAACACATACCGCTTTCCGTTAATACTTTCGACGCGCATCGGACCACACAAATCCATATGAAGAAGATAAAGTGGTTTATTTGAAGCAAACGCCGTTTTGGACTTGTGATGTTTCCGATGAATCTTCCCTTGTTCATAAGCGGAACATAAATGATCTTTTTCGAATTTCATCTTAGGAAGACCTCGAACAAGATTATTGATTGTGGCAAAATTCAAATGAGAAAGACGTTGATGCCACAACCAAGATTGCGAAGAAGAAGCCTTTGCTAGGAGACAAGCCAAAGAATTTGATGCGATTTTGTTAAGAGCAATAGTATACAAATTCGACGAACGATCACTGGTAAGCAAATCTACACCATCTTCTTTTCGAACAAAACATGTAGACTTTCGAAAGGCGACTTCAAAGCCCTTGTCACAAAACTGTCCAACGCTAAATAAGTTATGTCCTAAACCTTCGACATAGTAAACTTTCTTGATCGTCATTGATCCAATAACAACATCTCCATAGCCAGCAATCACCGCAAAATCATTATTGCCAAAGCGAACCGTTCCAAGAAACTTTTCCACAAAGTTTGTCAAAAGAGCACGATTACCCGTCATATGCTTTGAACATCCCGAATCGATGATCCAAAGACAAATCTGGACAATCTGCAATAAATAAAACACCAAAGACATTCAACAAACTTTGGGTACCTATTTGAAAATGGGTCCCGATGAGTTAGGTGTCTTAGAAATTTTATCTATTTGATGCTTGACTTTGGGAATCCATTTAGCTACGGGTTCAGCTAACGGTTGCATTTTAGGAAGCCACCTAAACACAGTTCTAGGTAAAGATTTATTCGAATTACTCCTAGAATGCACATTCAAAGAATCATGAGGCTTTTTCCTAAAAGGCATCTTGCTAACTTGAGATTTTATAATACTTACATCAACAAAAACAAACAAATCATTCACATCACAAGAAGTATACAATCTAGAATTACAAGAAACACTCATAGCATCATTACAAGCATAAGCACTTTTAGTGTCTTCATGATGAGGATTATTACATGACAACAAGTCTTTGCGAGAATATCGCTTAACATCTTTGTTTAATTTTGAATAACTAACAGAAGACAAATCAACATTAGAAGTATTAGACGACCCTTTCTTCTTCCAAATAACACCGCTATGCTTAGGTCTTCTAACACTATTTTTTTTTAACGGCGACTTTATTAGAACCACTAGCAAGGAGCTAGAAAATTACAAAGGAATCAAAAAAGGGTGTTGAAGCCAACTAACCCAATTCAAAGTTCTATTACATCTAGCAACACACCAATAAAAAGAGCGTAAAACAATATTGTCGAAAATAGCATCCTTTCGAGGAATAGGAGACGCAAAAAGGAATTGGTTTCTGAAGTTCCAAAGGCTCCACCAAGAAACGTAAAACACGCATTCCAACACCTCTTTCGTCTTAGAACCTAAACGGATAGATTTGAACCAAGAGAGTCAATCTTCGTATGACTCATAAGGATGGACATCCAAATTCCACCATCTACAAATTAATTTCTGAATATCTTTTGCCACAGAGCAACCGAATGTTTGGTTTTAATTTTAATTTTTACTCATTTTTAATGTATGATAAACTAATACGGTGTAATACATAATATTTACACTAATATTCTCTCCGTCTCAAAATTATTGTCCACCGACAAAAAATACACGGTTTAAGAAAAGTGCATTTATTACTGTTTTCTCTTTCATACTTTTTGATAAAATGACAATTTTACCCTTAACTAATTAATTAAAGTATTCTTTAAAGTTTGTAATACTAATTTCAAACAATGATAATATAGTAAACTTGATCAAACTTTCTTATCTATTTTTATTAATGGACAATTAAATTGGAACATACCAAAAAAGAAACGTGGAAGTAGTATATAGATGATGACGTATAGTATGGACCGGCCCGGCCCACTTATACTATTATGGGCTTGGTAATACATTTTATCCTTAGAAGGCCTGATCATATGTTTTGTTGACTCGTTTGTCTGGATTTTATAAAGTTTTTTTTCATAATCATTCAATTCTTTTCCAATAAACACTTTTCCAATTTCAAATTCCTTGTTACGCAACACTCTTCCAATTCTGAAAAATTTTCGTTTCTTTTTCTAAATTTTTTCTCTGGAAGCCTATTGCACATTTATTAATCTTTTTCTCATTTTAACTGACGAACTTTTTCTTATCAAATAAAATATCTTGTTCATCAATCTTTTTCATTGTTTGTTTTATCATTATCAAAAAGAGCAGAAATATCTAATCATTATTGATATCTTTCTTCCTTAAGTTTAGCATATTGTGCTTGACATTCATTGTGAGCTATCAATCAAAACTTGTTTGACTTTGAGAAGTTCTTGTAAAACTGCCATTTTGAGAAGGCATTCATATTCTTACTGGTGTCTTCAACACTTTTATTTTTCATTAAATTCATTATTTTTCTACCTCAAAAAGTGTTTACTTGATTCTCTCAAACTTCATATTTATATTAGAAATCCATTGATTTTGATTTTCTATATCTTTGCTTTATTGATTCGCTTTCTAAATACTTTTTTGACATTTTAGCATATCTTTTTGGTTAAACTTCTTATCAATTTATCAACTAAATGTTCCTTTTCTTTTAGAATTTCATTATGATCAACTTTTGACTTTTTATTGATCTGTTTGAGTTACATATGATTTTCATTAAAATTTTCTCTAGCAAATCGATGCATCATGAAAAAATTTTTGATCTCATATTTGTACAACAAATAAACCTTAATTTGTAGAGTTTTCATAATATTATGAAGTTTCATTATTCATATTCTCTTTCAGAATCAGTTGTGTAATATGATACCTCAGCTATGGTTCTTATGCAGATTGATGAAACTATCCTCTGGACATAGAAAAGAAACTTTTTCTTTTAGCCATGAAGGACAATATTTGCATTGATCCTCTTGATCTGTATAACTTATAGGACTCGATCCATGCTTGGTCCTCAGCATGAAGCACTTGTTCATAACTATCTTTATTAGCTAGCTCATCTTTGTTGTAGTAATTGTAGTCTTTGTCCTTTGCTTTCTTGCAAAGTTGGTCTTAGGCAAATTGTCCTTCCTTATTGAATTATAGCTCTTAACTTCTGCTCATCTCATGTTTCTTCTCATCGGAATGTTCTTATCCTCTTTCTTTTCCTCTTGATTTAGTACTTCTGGTTTTACTTGTTTGCTTGAAGAAGAAGAGCTGATGAAGATGTTTCAAAGTGTTTGGTGTCGGTTTAGTTAATACTTCTTTCGATTTTAATAAGCTTTTGCAAACATTGCGGTAATCCTTTTTCAAATCTATGATATCTTCATCAATTACTTTCTTTTAGAATCTGAGTGGAACTACTAACTTTCCTATATTTGCGTTTTGCTCACTTTTGTTTTCTCAGCAACCAACGCTAATGGATCTAAAGTAACCACAACAGATTTCTTCTTATATCCCATAACATCATTCAAATCACCTTGGTTTTGCTTCAGAATGTTGTAAAGAGCATCAATATTGATATCCATTAAGTTCTTGGTTTGCCTCATCAGTGTACCATATTGTTTCCATTATGGTTGCATATTGTTTAAGCACTTGTAATTTAATTCATCATTATCTTTCTTTAACCACACTTCTTCAAATCATTATTCACTTTGAATAACGAGAGATTAGTATCAAACAAGTGTTCTCCTTCAGTGTTTGAAAGGTCTCATACTCATATAAAATTGCAGTTTTCCTATCTTGTTTCACCCATAACTATGAACCACGCATCTGCTTTTCAAGAGCATCCCCAATAAATGTAGCCAGTTATCGTTGCTATCATGAGAGAATAAATGTCATTTGGAAGCCCTTGAATCAAAAGAGATCTTGCAAGACGATCAATCTTTCGATTCATTTTCTCTTCAGCAATCCAAATTTTGGGATCTTTAAGGTCAGTATTGTAGGTGCATTTGGTGCGGTTCCAGCCAAGTGACACTGGTGCAATAAAGGGACAATGGGTGATCCACATTCTGATTAGAATTAATTATTGCTTTCACCATCCGTTTGCTCTTTCAAGATAGTTCCATTAATCCGTTCACGCCACTAGAGTTTTTCACCCAGATTAACAAACGGAATCCGCATTGTCGAACTCAACGTTATCCCGTTCTGAATCATCTTGTCTCGAACACAAATCCCGATGCTCAATGAATAATCCGAACAAGCTCGCTCAATTAATCATCACGAACTAACTAACTAGCTTGCGCAAACAAAAAACTATTTAAAACTATTTTTTTATTTTTATTTATACCAACAATTCAATCACTTTAACAACTTTTCACACTTGAGTCAAAACAGTTAAAAAATGCTATTAAAGGATCACTCACTTATATCACAAATAATAACTTTGTATCCGTGTTCAAAAAGAATAAAAACCAAACATTTAAATGTTGATTAATCCTTGTCCAAAAGATTGTCTCGACCCAAATGATATTTGGAATTTGCGGTAGATAAGAGAGAAACCAAAAACTAGCCAACAACACAATCCTAAGTCCTATGCCCGAAAACAAATAGAAACAACCCATTTGCTTAAAATTTTCGGTAAGGAAAAAAATTATAAGAACAACAAATAAAACTCAGTGCTAATCCCATAAAAAGTTTGGTATATTAATGACTCACTTAACATTATTCTCACATATCCCTAGTATCAATTCTCATCTTATGATAAGAGAAAATAACGCAGTCCTCTCTCTTACTCTCAACATTACATAGCAGAACCACTCTTTTTTTCTTTTTGACTTATCATTCACTCACGGTCTTTATATCTTGAAACTTCGAAATGAAAGACAACCACACAAAAGATATAAAACCTTTTGATTATTATATGATAAAACGTATTCTGCTTCTTGGTTCTTGAATTTGAATCATGACGTATCAAGATATCTAAGGTAGGTTTCGTCTTTTATTTCCACTTTTGTTTTCTTGTGGTTTTCACAACTCGAAACAGAAGATAGTTAAAACAGATTTGTTTTAAACTTTCTTTATCTTTAGAATATTAACAATAATTGGTGTACGCTCTATCTTGATCTATGATGATATTTTGTGTGACAATCTTTTAAAGATTTGTAAAAAAAACTCACAAGGACAAAAAAAATCTGAGATTTAAAAAAAAGTTGTTTCTTTTGTATTTGTTGTTTTTCTGTTATTAAACTTTCTGTTTGGAAATGATTGTAGTGGAGAAGAGGATGGGATAGGTTAGACTTGGATTTGTTTAGTGAATGATGAGGATAGTTTGGTTATGTTGTAGATCTAGGTTGCATGTGATGTTTTTGTTACAGATCTGTGATGGTTTTGTTTTCGGGTGATTGGATCTTCAAAGATCTTCTAATATCGAATGAGAAACCCAAGAAAACTACACTGAGATCTGTCTTTTTTTTTGTTTAGATCTGAGTTAAAAGATGTATAGTTCGCCTTTGTATTTTGTATAATTCGCCTCTCAGATATGTATAGTTCACCACATAGGTTTGTATAGTTCGCATTCACAGATTTGTATAGTTCGCCTGTATACTTTTATGTATAACTCGCCTGTATAGATTTAGTTAAAAAAACGGTTACCAAAAAACGCATCTTTGACTTTTTGACCAAAAAGTCAAACTTGGTCAAAAACAGTTACAAATTGATTCAGAATCAGTTAAATATTCAGATTTGAAAAATAAGCAGTTTTCTTTAACAAAAAATATGCTTTTTTTTATAAGCAGATTTTGGATAATAGCACATAAATAAGTGATTAAAGCAACTTGTAAAAAAAATGGGGCTTTCTGGATTGAAAAGCAAATATGCATACGAAATTAAGCTACAAATGACCTTATAAAAATATCAGAATAAGCACATTTATTTGTTTATAAGGTAAAAACTGAAACTGTTTGAACAAGATAAGCAGAAAAACTAGACTGATAAGCTCTTTTAAAAAAACAAATTTAGCAAATAAGCACAAAAATAAGCATAAATTTAAATTAGCTTCAAAAATAGACAGAATAAGCTCAAAATATAATCTGAATAAGCAGTAGAATAGCATATTCAATCAGATAAGCATACGAATAAGCTAACAGAATAAGCACAGAAATAAGCAAATTTGACCGAATAAGCAAAAAATAAGCACGAAAATAAGCTCAATAAGCAATCTCTTGATCTCTAACACAATCAAACACTAAGATATAACACTAATCCGCAATCATTGGCTCTTGATACCACATATTAAGCAATAGATCTTGATTGATGACTAGCGTGTGAAGATTAAAGTGTAATTAGTGTGTGTGTTTAGAGAGAGAAAATACTTAACTTGCCTTTTGATTAAATGAAATTGTTACACTTAACCTTGGCATAAATACTATTTATACCCCTTGATTAACTATCCTTATTGAACTTTCCTAACTTAACACTTCTAGTCCCCATACTTATTAAAGTACTTACAAGTAGGTCATTTCTCTATTTCTAACATAGCACATATGCTTTCCCTCTTGCTTCGCCAACTCCATTCTTGTTTCCAGATTTGTTTCCATGGTTTTGATCCTTTAACTTTGGGCAATCACTCATGTAGTGTCCTTGCCTTCCACACTCAAAACAAGTTACGACCCTCTGATTCACTACCCCTTAAGATGGTGTCCCCTCTGAGTTGAAAGTAGTGAATGATGTGATCCTTTCAATATCCAGGGTCAAGATGCCCAACTTTGTTAACACGTTCCCACATATCTCTGTGCATGGTTTCATTAAAGGTGAAGCTATACACTTGTTACAGGAGGAGCAACAGTCCAATTATATGGTTTCTTCTCATTGTTGTCAGCCGTATAGGCTCATGCTACATTCTGACCTCCTACATTTGGACTTTTAAATGGTGGTTTCTGACCATGGTTGTCTCTCTGATTAACCTCCAATCTTCTTTTGTTTTCAGCATTTTTCACAACATAACCCTTCAACTTTTGGTCCATTAAGTTGTTAGTAATTCGAACAGCATCTTGCAGTCTTGTAGGTTCAGCAACAATTACATTCCTTTGGATGTTATCGGGGTCGTCATCTAATGATTTTTCTCAACCTGATCATCCTCCTCGAGGACCTTAATGGTGCTGGGATGCAAATCATAGGTCAATCTCTTGAAATCTCTGTGTATAAGCAGCCAAATCATTGTTCTTTCACGTGTTAAGTTCACCAATTCAGTTTCAATTCTTTGAATCTATATCTTGGGCGAGTAGTACACTTTAGTCATTAGCTTCATGAGCTCTCTCCATGACATGGCAAATGCAGCCTCAGTCCCAATAGTCCTCTTATGTGAGTTCCATCAAGTTAGTGCATTGTTCAACAAGGTGCAAGTAGAATACTTAACTTGGGACTTTTGGGCAGAGTTGCTGGATTATCGAACCTGTTTCCCATCTTTTCTCAAACCAACTTTATCAATCCGACAACTCCTTCTGTTCCTTTAAAGTTGAGTGGTTGACACTTCATGAAGTCCTGATATGTGCATTCTCTAGCAACAGGTCTATCACCTCTGCCATTCTCGTTTGGATTTCCATTTCCACCATTTCTATTCTTACCATTTCTATTCTTACCATCTCTATTACCGCCATTTCCATTATCGCCGTTACTGTCGTTCTGGCTTTGATTCTCAGCCTCGAGAGCATTGGCGGCACGGGTCTCCTCATGAGCAGCCAACGCTTCTTTCACACGTCGGTTAATGAGTTCTTCGATTGCTTTAGGGGTCATACCAGATGCGAGTGTTAGGTCATTGTTTTTTTTCTTCTATGTCACAATTACATAACGCACAATGAGATTCGAGTCGTAGGTTTATAGCCATTTTAAATGGTAAATAAGGTTTATATAGAAATATAATAGAACAGATTTTGCCAGAATAAGTAAATAACAATATAGATGAATACGCGAGAGAATCAAAACAAGCTTTTCATTTCACGAATAAAAGCATAATTTGTGTTCAACCAATCCAAAATAGGTACTTGATTTACGATTATTCTACTGCCATCTTCTAGAGATAACCATCAGTCTAATGTCATACATGATCATGGTTACTAATTGTCTAAGGGCGAAAAACCAATGTCTCTCTACATACGAATCAAACCTCCTAAGTATCCTATTAGTATCATCTCTGATCCCTACGAATCTGACGTAAATCTCCTCCTGTGAATTAGTGACATGTGCAAAGAATATCTAATCAATCTTGATCTCTCTCCTATACTCAACTTAGCTCGAACCTTTTGGTACTCTAGTATCAAACTACCAATCATCTAATACCATACTCGCTTGCGCTCCTCCTTAGCTACCTTTGACTAATTCTCCCAACTGGTCTATTGAGGTGGTCTCAATGCTTAGTAATCCTATCTAATTCCGGAACTCTGATGGTAGTGAACTTATCATAATAGTATCTCAAGATAAGGTATACATCATTTAGAGACTCATAACTTGATCACAATATCCAATGGATCTTCACAGCGATCTCTCTCATGTCTGCCGCTACTTGCCTCTACCTAAAATCTCTCATCATCCCTAACATTACTATAAGCAATCTCTAATTAATACACTACACCATCTTTAGGGTGAGATACAACTCCCTCCACTAATACTACATCTGCAACAGCTCTGGATCAGCAGTATCCACTTCCATTATGCTAATCTTCGCTTCCTCTAGTGAGGTATGAATCTTAAAACCTCTTGCGAGTGGTTTAAATGACTCAGCAGGAGTGGGTTTCGACCCTCGAAATACATGTGTAGGTGATAGTACAAAGCAGTAGTAGGGAACTTCATCTCTTGCGACGATGGCTGTAGAAGTAGATGAAGGTGATCTGAAGATGATTCCAATGAAACCTCTCAGAAGATGAACCTTAAGGGTTGACTCTGATGTTAGTCGGTGGGTTAAGGGCGTAGACATTGGTGCAGACCTCCAACGTCTTAAGCCGACACTATGTCCGTGGAGTCTCAGAAAGTGATCGATGTATCTAATCTATGTGGTGTAGATGAATCAGCATCGGTGGTGTCTGGTGGTGTATGTCTGGATAAGGAATGATCTGAAGGTGCACTAGAAGAAGATGAGTCTGGTGAAGAATGACGATCCGATGAATGATGAGATACATGTCTCCATGCAAGTCTACGAGCAGGAATGGGTCTAACTCTCTTCCTCGCAGTCAACAACTTACGCAGCCCATTGAGGTGGGTGCGATAAGGTCGACCGAAAGGGATAGCCTCCCCCCACCCACCAGGTCGGACAGAGTTAGCTGAACTGTTGACGAATCCTAGTGGGGCAAACAACTGGCATTGCAAAAGGGGTAAACTCTGATAATAGTACAGAGTATAATGAGATGACGATTACGGTCTCATGCTCAGCATAGCTCATACTTTACATGTCGCTTCTAAAGTATCAGTACTTTTAGAAGGGCGAAACCAATGGCAAAATCTGGTTCGGGAGTAAAGAATCCTCCGATGGTTCAAATAATCAGAAGAAGGTGAATTTATCTACTAATATCCAAGTACCCACGGCAGGTGTGAGTCGACTGAACTTGCACCTAACCCTTCGGTTGTAAACTATAGGGTCCAGTTGGAACAATAGGATCCTCTAGTTATAAGGGGTATTTGACAGGAATAACAACCAAAGTGAATAACTGTGGGGTCATGAGAACAAACTGTCTCCTCTGACGTATCAGACGAAAATTGAGATAACAGGTGCAACCATGACCTGCAAGCACTTGTTTTTATAAATTCCTCTTTATTGATAAATTGCACGTGCAAGCAATGCTAAGAAATAAGTATGATGCGAAAATATGAAATGGCAAAACGATGAATAAGGTAACTATGGCAATATGATATATATTCCATACTTATACTTATATATTAAACGCTATTATTATAAGATATATATGTAAGCAGGTAAGGCACGCAGGATCACATACTGGTTTTTGTATAAAAAGGGAGACCAAGACTTAGATTTACTACTGGTTCTCTATACCTTGGCTCTGGATACCAATCGTGTCACACCCCAAACGGAAAGCCTAGACAGATTACATCTGTCAGGTGTGCGTTGACGTTCATATATTATATCACTCAAGATACAAATAAACGGACTCTAAGGGTACGTTTGAAAATCCAACATCGTTGCATTAATTAAAATAGTTAAAGTTTGCGATAAGTTTAAAGATAATATGCGGAAGCGAATAAAAGTTTTAGAAATTGACAACGATATTTAAACAGTAGATAATAGCGTTTCTTGAAAATCAGCCCAATGCATAGCGACACCAAATAGCAAGCAAAGAAATCCACGGCCAAGCACCTTGAGATAAATAACATGACTTAAATCGCAGGTCAACATAAAGTTGAGTGATTCATTGGTTGTAATTTAATATTAAAATTGGGACCACAAGTTCACAGTACGCACGTGACAGTTATAACAGATACAACTTCACATAAAATGAATGTAATTTACTGTTGCACTAAGCTCAGGAACACCGAAATCAAATTTAAAAGGAAAGCATTTTATATGCCATAATAGTTTTTCCACGCCTTAAAGGTATCTGGACCAGATCAACCGATTGACATTCCGACATGGGTATAGTTCCGTTTGTTGGGGACCTCCGAATCTATGTAAGCGCTTTTGCTTACCGGAATATGGATAATTGACTCCCAATAGAATCTATTTCCACACTCTATCGCTCATCTTATACCAGTACAGTCGGTAAGTCAATTGACGGTTCATGATTATTCGGGCATTAGTGGTCTATTCGCTTCTTAGGCAACACGTACTCAAGAAAAGGAAAAGTAAAGGTAATTGTGTCCATAGTTTGAAAAACAAGCATTGTTTCTAACATAAAATTAGTTAAGGTAAAAAAGTTGTGAAACAGGGGCTTATGAACTCACCTTAGCATAAATGAGGCTCAAACTACTAATCACGCAAAGAGTTAAAAGGGATTTACGTAATCTTAAGCCTCGCGACCTAGAATAATAACGTGTCTCAGAAACACGAAGAAAGTATGCCAAGAATTGCATAATATGTTCATCACCAAAATACATCCTTGTGTGTTTGCTTTAGTTTGATTAGCAAATCATGACTAAATAAAATCATATAGTTTTTCGTTAAGTTTTCAGGCGTTTTAAACCATAAATTACTATTTTTTAGAAAGTTTCTTATTTTAGGATAGTTTTTAGTTTCGGGACGGTTATAGCGGTCCCTTCAATTTTGTTATGTTTCCATTATTCAAAAAAGCACTAACTAGCCTTAATTACTTAACTTCTATCTCCGGTTTCGCAAAATTCTTACAAAACTTACTATTTTTAGTAACTTTATCGCTTTTCCCTAAATATGCTAACGGCGTCTTTAAATGATACTAATCAATAGGTAGGTGTTACTAGATCGTTTTGTAGTGTTCCTAGAAAGTCCAAAAAAATGTCTGGGAAAGTGTTTGAAAACTCATTTTATCATTCAAATCTGTTCACTATTGCAATTTGGTTTTGAAGAAAAAATGTTTTCAATGTTTCATTTGGCTTTATAACTTGATCGTTTTAAATCCAATTTTAATGTGCGATATATGGAAAACTATCTACTCGAAACGAGCTCTTCAAAAAACTTGTTTTCACGATTTTGAAAACTTCTTGGTCGACCAAACTTAAAACATATTTGGGCACCGACAAAAAACTTTTTGTCGAAAAACGCTCTCAAATATCCACCCAAACTTCACAAATAGTGCCTAATATAGCCTAATCTCCATTAAACCTAAATCAACTACGATTAACACACTTAAAACTAACCTAATCCCATCATTTCTATTGTTGCAACTCTCATCCCACTCTCATCTCACCAAGAACATAATATTTAACTAGTGAAATAAATGGTACATCATTATTTATAAAATCTTGTTTTATATCCTTCAAAAATTTAAAACATAACATATGGATGCATGGATCTTTCACATTATTGAAGAACATTAATGTTGTAAACCACAAAGAAAGATTCGCAGATACTTACAAGAATTGATAAACAGTAGCAACAACACTAAGATTATACCCAAATCACTAGATCTTTAATAAACCCCAAAAATAATTATCATACTCTATTTTGTGAAGATCTTGAATAAATCTCTTATATCAAAGTAAACCAATACTTGACAAACACCCTTAGGTAAACCTTAGAAAATGAACTTTGTGGCTTGGATCTTGATATAATCTTAACTATTGGAAAGTTTTATGTTGTGATGGGTATGTGAGTGGTCAAGAGGAGAGAAAAAAGAAGAGTAAAATATGTGTTGGTGGTCGCTTGGAAAAAATTGATATAATGGAAACCCTAAGTATTTGATGTTGTGTTGGTATTTATGTAACATTTCGTGTTTTAGGTCATTTACGACGTCATATATCTCACTAATTATTTTTTTTCTAGTACACGTTCGCTTTTCAGGTCATTTACGACTTGGTTAAGCTTTTACAAGAGTTAAACAAAGGAAAAGCTAGTTAAGGTTTTCTTTGGAAAAACTAGGATTTTCATCCTTGTTTTCAAACTAAGGTTTAAATCACAAGTGTGTGATTTGTTTTTCATTCCTCACTCATTCACCTAATGTCATCTAATAGCTAATCATTTTTATTACTTATGATTTCATGTGTATATATAATATTTATAAGGCTCATCACCATTAGGATACTTTTAAACATGTAAAATAAACTTCTTTCTTATATGGAACATTATTTTGTATTACTCTCTCAATGTTATTATGGGTGCTAATGTCCATGTTTATAAATGGAGTATAAGTATTGTACACTTGTTGGTTATGTATAAAAAGTATATGGAAAACTAGTTAACTAAAAGTACTTAGAAATTTATGAATTAAAGGTGTTGTTAGGACTTGTCTATCTTGGAAACTTGGACAAAATTATGGGATAATGGACTTCTATAAATATTTAAGACTTAGGATATAAAGTGCTTATAAAGGGAACTTGTGGTATTTTATTTAGTTTGATAAGTAAATAAACAAGTTATATAATTAAGTATAATCACATAATTATTAAAAAGGGGTCTGTTTTGGGTCACGAATTTTAATCAGTAATGTTATATTTTATAAAAATTTACTTCGTTCTCATGACGATTCCAAAAGGTAAGAAAACTCGAAAAACAACCGATTTATTATCGAAGGAGTTACGTCGATTACAAGTTTACGAAATTAAACTTTTATAAAAATAATTTTATAAAAACTGTTACTGTTCATTAGGAACTATTTATTTTTGGAAACTCATAATTAAGTAGTAACCTTTCTTATTCACATGAACGTGCTCGAAAAAAAAAGTGATATCACTAAAAAACGGAGCCACCCAAATACGAGTAAGATTCGACGTTTCAAGTTATCGAACATTATGTTTATAAGCTTTGAAAAACCGTTTTAAATGCTTCTAGCAGCTACTGAAACTCATTTTTGAGGACCTTCGGGTCTGATTGAGCCGAAGTGTAAAACTTACAAAGTTGTTCGCGAACGACATTTTACAAAAAAACCTGCCAATGTTCATAATTTTTGGAGGGTGTATTGTTTTTAAATAGACACTTTTTTCTGACATGATAGTATTTTGGTTCGTTTGCTAAAAATAAATTTTTGCATAACATTTTAGAATCATTTATATAATATTCTATACATGTCTTAAACTTTTTAAATATATTTTACAAGACAAGTAATTTTTTTATTAGTTTTATAACGAGTACGAACTCGTGGTATTTGTCTTAATCAAATGCGATTTATTTTGATTTCATAAACTCAATAGATGGTTGGTGTAGCTATATAGAATTATATAAGGTAGTTGTTATTTCAAAATACTTAGTTCTCTTACGCATACCATATTTACTTAGGTTGCTTTCGGATATTTCGTGACACGTTTTCTGTCATTCACTCGACTTATTTCATCCCTTCACTTCTAAGGTGAGTTCATAGCCCCACATTTTCTCTATTAATGGTTTTCATAAACTGTTTTCGGGGTGAGAATATGTGCTCGTTTTACTAAACAAACTTATTGATTTCTACTACATAAACCGTTACATGACTATTTTTACTAGCTTGATGGGATTTACTTCCTGATGTGAGATCGTTGTAATACATATATTTTTAACCGTTGTTTTTGAATTTTGGATGATGGTTTTTCTTTGGTCAATGGGTTTTTTTTAAATTGTTTGCTACCAAGTTAGTGCCTGGATATTATTGCCATTTGTTACAGTGTTGCCAACTCTCTTTAAGTCCCCTACACAACTCATGAAACGTCAATTGCTATTTGATCCGTCAATGTTCTTAGTATCATACGGACCAATATTTAATTAGGTTGCTTTCGGTATTTGTGACACGTTTTCTGTCATTCACTTCGATTATTTCATCCCATGTTCACTTCTAAGGTGAGTTCATGCCCCACAGTTTCTCTATTAATGGTTTCTTTAAACTGTTTACGGGGTGAGAATATGTGTCGTTTTACTAAACACAAAACTTATTGATTTCTACTAAATAAAGCGTTTACATGACCTATTTTTACTAACTAAAGCTTGATTGGTTTAATTAAATGATTTGAGATCGTGTAATACCTATATTTAAAACCTGTGATTTTTAGACATGATTGTTTTACTTTGGACACAAGTGTTTTAAATTGTATGATACCCAGATTATTGTATGGATATGATTGCCTAAGTTACGTTTTGCCACTCTTTTGTCCCTACCAAATCATGAACCGTCAATTGCTATTATAGTGAGCGCTAGTGTTGTGGATAGATCTATCGGGACTAACAATCCCCACATGGAATTTCTGGTACAAGTTGATCATGGTGTCATTTAAACATTTAGATGACTTATGTAGGCTGTTTGGCAGGGGGGGGGGGGGGACACACCTAAATTTTTTTGGGGGGCCCACTGACAGTTAAAGCTCGGGGTCTTGAGTTTAGAGCAAATAATACAGTTTTGGTCTTTGAAATTTGTTTCATAGTCTACCTTTACTTAAATCTTGTGGTCCACTCTTTATTTGATAAACCTAAGATTTACTCAAACCATTATGTGTTGACATTTATATTGTTTAATTTCAGGTCCTATAGGTATATGGCTTGGATGGGAGCCGTGACGGTATCAATGAAGATGGTTTCTGTGTTTACTTAATTTTCGATGCAACTTTATCTTTTAAAAACTTATGTCATCTTTTAGGATTATGAAGCTTTTGTTTAAAAGGACGTATGTAGCATGTTTATGACTCTTTTAATATTTTGAGACCATAACTGAAAACTCTGATATTTTAAAATGCATCGAATGAAACTTTATTTAAACGTCTCTTTTGAGGTCGTTTCTTATATCTTGTTTGTTGTACTAAGACGTAGCAACCCCTTTGTTACAATTCGCTTGCTCATCAAGAATTTTGGGGGGTTATAGCTTGGTATCTAGATCTAACTAGGTTTTAGGGAACTGGGTCATTTTCAAAACTCTAGTCTTATAAAACAATAATTTTAAAGATTTTCTTTTTCTTTCATTTTAAAATACAGAATCCTTCATCACTTTCCCGATATCGCGCGGTATTCCCCGGATCATGATTACTTTCGTTCATCATTATTGCTTATTTAGTTTTATTATAATATTCGGTTTATATTTCGATTCCTTTGTCTACCTTCTAGCGATTACTATTCATTCGTATTCGGTCGGAGTTATATACCTTTTATTGTCCAGTCTATCTTCTAGCGTATTACTATTCATTCGTATCGGTCGATATATAAATATTGACCATTCTAATTAATGATGTTATTTATAAAAGCATCACCGTTTAAAATAACTATCATTGTGAAATTTAATCTTGTGGCTACGTGGATTCATTATAGAATTGCATACTGTATTGATGATAAATTCATGAGTATTGTAGTATTCTTATATCCTCCGTTAGTATCATATACCTCGACTCGACGTACTCTTACAAATTCTTACCGAATTTTGTACTTGTATTGTTGACAGAATCATGCCGCCCAGAAGATTGAAAAAGAAATCTGTTAAGAGGTTGGTGGAGAAACGTGTAGCTAAAGCTATTGAAGAATACGAAAAGTCTAGGGCTAATCTAGATAGTGCTGGAAGTTCAGGAGGAAACACTGGGAATACTGGAGGAACTGTGAATGTGCAAGGTTGTTCGCACAAGACCTTTATGAATGGAAAGCCTCATTCATTTAATGGAACGGAGGGTGTGGTTGGTTTAAGGCGTTGGATAGAGAAGGTGGAGCAAGTGTTTGAAATTTGCAAGTATACCAAGGAAGACAAAGTTATGTTTGCTGCTAGTACTTTCGAGGGTCGTGTGTTAACATGGTGGAATGGGAATGTGCACACCTTAGGGCTCGTCAATGCTAACTGTATTCCTTAGACTGAATTCAAGCCAATGATGACTACGGAATATTGCCCAGCAATCGAAATCTAAAGGATGGAGCAAGAGCTCTAGACTCTGACTCTAAAAGGAGATGACATCGAGGCATATAACAATCGTTTCCATGAGCTGGCCTTGATGTGTCTTGAATTGGTGCCTACTGAAAAGAAGAAGATTAAAAGGTATGTTCGTGGATTTCCTGAAAGAATCAAAGGAAATATCACTTCTTCAAAACCTGCAACTCTGCATGATGCCATCAACATAGCCGGTGAACTGGTTGAGCAAGCAGTTCAGGGTAGGGCTACCAGAATTGGTGAAAGCAATAAAAGGAAATGGGAAGACCACCAAAGAAACACCAACAACAATAACCATAACAACCACAATAACAACAACAACAACCGCAACCGAAACAACAACTATCACCAACAACAAAACAAGAGGCAGGAAACTGCCAAAGTGCAACCGTTGCAACTCTCACCACAATGGGCAATGCCCTCCAAAGTGCCAAAAGTGCCAAAGAACTGGTCATCGGGAGAAAGATTGTAGAGTTAGAGTTCCAGGTGCCGGAGTTACCCCTCTTCAGGATGTGACTTGTTATGGATGTGGTTAAAAAGGACATTTCAAGGACAAGTGTCCAAAGGGAATGAACCAGCAGAATGAGGGAGCTCGTGCGAGAGCTTACGTGGTGGTTGAAAATTCGCAGCAGAATCCAAATGTGGTCACGGGTACGTTTCTTCTTAATGATCACTACGCTTGTATCCTCTTTGATTCTGGTGCTGAGAAGAGTTTTGTATCTTTTGCGTTTACACCTTTTATTGATATTGCCCCAACCGCTTTAAATACTAGTTATAAAGTAGAGTTAGCAGATGGAAAGGTGGTCAGTACCAACACTGTTTTACGAGGTTGTACCTTAGCTTTTTATAACCATTATTTCAAAATTGACCTACTCCCGACCCGACTAGGAAGTTTTGATGTCATTGTTGGTATGGATTGGTTGTCATACCATCGAGCTGTCATAGATTGTTATGAAAAGATTATCCGTATTCCTCTTTCGAATGGCGAGATTCTTGAAGTACAAGGCGAGAGGCCAGAAAAGGATCCTGGATCACTTGCGTGTATCAAGGCTGATGAAAAGAAGCTTGATGACATTCGGGTTGTCCGAGACTTCCCTGAGGTATTTCCAGATGATCTGTCAGGATTACTGATTGGTGGTTTTTACACTATATGTATAATATATAAATAAATATATAAAATATATATTAGTCTAAAAATCAACAAGATCAATGATACCGAGAAGTAGTATAGAGTGTTCCCGGGTCGTTTATC
>BQNB010009624.1:0-86248 GCA_026074375.1 Tanacetum coccineum
TACTTCTCGGTATCATTGACTCTGCTTTTTGACTAATCTTACTATATATTTGATATTTTATTATATTATATATATATATTAAGGTATAGTCAGAGTGGATCAAGCACACTGGTTAACACTTAGGTCACTTGAGCAAGAGGTCGTGGGTTCGAAGGGTGTCTAACACCTTTTTGATTTTTTTTTTCAAAAACAAAAGCTAAAACTTAAATATGACACTTTTTTTAAACTACTTTAATAAAAGAACTACTAGCTGAGAACCAAAAATAAGCTCTCTAAGAGCTTATTAAGAAGCTGACCTCAGAAAGTGCCCTTTTGAGGGCAAAAAGGCTTATTTTCACTAAAAAACTTGCATTTCTAAAAACAAAAGCTGTTCTAGCTAGCTAATGATGTGTATGAGCTAATTTAAACAAGCTATCTTAACTACCAACATTTAAAGTTAACTGAAAATGAGGATCAAATAGGCAAACTTAAAAATAAACTCTAAAAGCTAAAAAAAACAAGCTAAAAAGTACAAAAACCTACTAATGAACCTGAGCTTATAAAAACTTAATTACCTACCTATAAGCTAATAATCCAAATCATAAAAACAAGAACTCAAAGCTAGAAATTCAAATTTAAAAGCTAAAGTCTAGTTACTACTGTTTTTGATTTTTTTAAACATTTTGATGAAATTTTAAGCTAAATTTTCCTAAGTAAATAAACAAGAAATAAGAAAAAAAGTTTAAAACTAACTTATCCTATATGATATCTAAAAGCTTATGGAAATTTAGAGCCTATATCCTACAAACATCTAACTTAAATGAGGTTGAATTGAGGGTTAATAGAGACAGCAGTAGTAACTCTTGTTACTACTGCTGATGCATTTGACCAAAAGTGCTAAAGCAAGAATGCAGGTAACCTTAGTGGTTTCCCTGTACAACACACTCTATTTGAGTGGGTTTAAACTTAAATCAAATAAAAGCCAAGCTTATGAGAGCTTGGCTTAAAAATTTCAAAAGCTTTTTTAAAATGAAAAGTCCCCTGGTGCTGATACAAAGATAACAAGTCACCAAATCATTTTAAACTTATTTTAATCCTTCAAACTTGATATACACCAAATCTAATATGAAAATCCAACTAACTAAATTGAATTTACCAAAAAGCATTGACTATAGAAAGTCAAACAACACTAATACAAACACTTCTTAATGCTATGACAGATTTTATTAAGACTTAGGAATTTAAGATCTAATAGCTAAAACCTTAATACCAGATATTAAATAGCTTAAAACAAGCTTAACAAACATTAACCAACAATTACTTAAGCTAAAGTTAAAGATCTATAAGCTTATGCTAACAATTTTTTTGGTTTTTATGATTTTTAGACAGAAATTGAGATACTAAATTCTATTATTACAAAGCTTAAAACAGATGTAAAATTATAACTAATAAGCAAAAAGAGACAATTTAAAATTCTATTATGCAAGCAATAAGCTAATTATAAGCAGATAAGGTAAACTAAGCTAGGAATTTAAAGACATAAAAGTAAATAGAGAACTTACTTTAGCCTTAGCTTAACAATGGCAAAAATGGCTCAATGAGCTTATAAACAGCTCTGGCTTATCAAAGATAAGCCAGTAAAGTCCATGGAAGCCCTTCCATAATTGGCTTCCCTTCCATTAGCTTATAAGTCCAAAATTCAAAGTTACTTAGACTGATTTTAGGATTTTGAGTAAATTAAGACATGTTAAAGCTCAATCTTAGCTTAGAGACTAAGAAAGCTGAAATGAGCTTATAGAAGCTTATGAGTAATAGTAGAAGACAATTAGGCTTATTTAGAACTTATGAGTAAGGTAAAAAAAAAGATTAAGACAGATTATTTAAAAGCAAAAACTGAATTTCATTAACTAAAAGCTTTGATTACATGACTGAAAAGAAAATTACAAGAGATTTAAACTGAAAATTAACTAAAAATTAAGCTAAAAACTCTTAAGCTAAAAACTCGTAAGCTAAAAACTAGAAAATTCAAAAGTCCCCTGTGTGTGAGAGAGAGTGAGCTATTTATAGCACTCAGCTGAACCATCTAGCCCTTTGCTTGCTTCCCACGCTCCCTTTAATCTCATCCGTACAATCTCTCAATGATTGGCTTGTAAATCTTGGACGTTGGATCATATTCTTTCTCACACGGATTGCCAGCGTGGCAATCCGTGATTGAGACATTTGTGCTACTTATCTGAGTGAGTTAAGTGTAAATCTTATCAATCCCTTGTGCTTTCCTCTCTTCCAACGTGGGATCCTTGCTTGGGTGAGCCAATAAGAGCTTTTGATATTACGTTTTTAACCCTGCCATCTTATTCTTAAGCCCTTGAATTGTCCATTTCACCCTTTAATTGACATTTGCCCTTTGATTTGACTGAGTATTGAATTGGGGGAGAAGCGTAAATAGTAAAACAGGCTTTCCCGCTATGTTTTTAACTGAAAGGGTAAAAGGGTGGGTAAGTTTGGGTTAATGGCAATTTTAGTCCTTGTGTTTGCAAGTGAAGTTGCAATAAGAATCCATGTGTTAAATATCTTTCATTCTTGGCAAAATTGGCCCTTGGACTTGTATTGAAGGTTTTAGGTTATGGGTTTTGGGCCGGGTAAAATGTTTTTGGGCTTGGGCTTTGGTTTTATTAATTTCCGGGTAAAGGTTAAAAGGGTTTAAGGACCATTTTATTTTTGGTAAGGACTTATATTGACATTTGGTAATTATTGAGGGATACAACTGGTAACTTGGGGTTTTTGTATTTCTAGTGTAGAGTATGAACTGTTTGAACCAAAGTTGACTGCAGGGTTACCACTTGTTGACTTTGTCCTATTTGTAGAAGCGATTCCCGTCTCTTGTACACTCTTCCCGTTCTCGTGTCCGTTTTGCCTGTTTTTTGACGTTTTTCTTGAGATTTATTTGTCTTATCCGTACCTCTGCACAACAACAAAACACAAAACAAGCATATTTTTTGCCATTTTTTATTGTGTTTTTGGTCATTTAGGGTCATTTTTGGTGTTAACGGATATATGTATTTTACACTTATCAGGTCTAGTTCAATTTCTAACACTAATAACAGAGGTTCTAATCCTAATCTTAAATGTACTAATTTCAATAAAATTAGGCATACTGTTGATAGATGTTTTGAAATTCTTGGTTACCCTGCTGGTTATGTTAAAAGGAACTTTATTCTTAATTCTAGACCTATAACCAATAATAATACAACTATTGATCCTCATTCTAATAAAGCTAGTAGTAACACTACTAGCAACTCTCCTGTGTCTCTTTCTAATGAGCAGTTAACAAGGCTTATGAATCTTTTAAATGATAATGAGGTTTCAACTGCTAATGCAGATATGTCAGGTAAAAACTTTATGAATATTAAAGGAACATTCTTTAATGAAAGTGTTAAGTTTAATCTGAACTTCAAAAGATTTTTTAATGGGAATACATATTTTGTTGTTGGTAACATAATTTTGGGATGGATTGTGAATTCTGGTGCTAATCAAGATATGACTGTTTCTGCAAAAAAATTTAGTTAATATATCAAATCTTGGTCTTACTATTGGTCATCCCAATGAAACACAATCTTTGATTACTAAAATTGAAGATCTAAAAATTAATAACAACATTACTTTATATGATGTTCTTGTTGTTCCTGAATATATTGCTAGTCTTTTATCTGTTCATAAGCTTTCTAGAGATAACAAGTTATTTGTTGGTTTTAATGCGAGTAATTGCTATATTCAGGATTTAAAAGCAAACAAGATTTTGGGGATTGGTAGACAATTCAATGGCGTTTACTTGTTTGATGTTGACAATGCTTGTAAGATAGTTTCTAATAGTTGTATTTCTACCTATTTTGTTTTTGGCATCAAAAACTTAGTCACGCTGTCGATCCACTCCTTGATGCTCTTAAAGACTCTCTTAATCTTGATAGTCATTCTACTTCAGATCATCTTTGTGATACTTGTAATAAAGCTAAACAGACTAGAGAACCATTTCCTTTAAGTGATCATAAATCAAGCAAAATTGGTGAACTGGTTCATTTAGATGTTTGGGGTCCATATAAAATTACTAACAGAGATGGTTTTAGGTATTTTCTGACTATTGTGGATGATTTCTTAAGAGCTGTTTGGGTTTATATGTTAAAAGGGAAGGATGATGTCTATGATTCCATTATAAGTTTTGTTCTTTGAAACTAATATTAAAGTTTTCAGAAGTGATAATGGAACAGAGTTTGTTAATAATAAACTTAAAACTTTTTTTTAATGAAAAAGGTATTTTACATCAGACCACATATGTTTATACACCTCAATAGAATGGAACTGCAGAAAGAAAACATAGGCATCTCCTAAATGTGGCTAGATCCCTTATGTTTCAGGGGGGGATTACTTTTATATTTGTGGTCTGAATGTGTCTTAACTGTTGTCTATATTATTAACATGATTCCTTCATTTGTGTTGTCTGGCAAGTCTCCTTATTATTTTGTGTATGGGCATGACCCTTCACTCTCTCACTTTAGGGTTTTTGGTTGTCTTTGTTATGCCACTATTTTAAATAATCAAGATAAATTTAGTAATAGATCTGAGAAATGTATTTTTATTGGGTATTCAAATTCTAAAAAAAGTTACAAACTTTTAAGTCTTGAAAGTAAATCTATTTTCTATTCCAGAGATGTAAAGTTCCTTTGAAACAGTGTTTCCATTTAAAATAAAAAAACAACTTAAAGCAAACTGAGTTTGAGTCTGGTGTAACTAAAAATTTAAATCACAACAAAATTGACAATGAAAGCCCTAAAAGACCAAATAATGAAGGGAGAGTGTCTTCCAATAATGATGGCACAGAGTTGAGTCCTGATATAAATCAGGGTAATGATGACTCTGAAGCAACTTCTATGGATGAAACAAATAATACACACCCTGAGGGCATTATTCTAAATGAAACAGACTTTATAACTGACTTCTATGAAAATTCAGAATTTAATTTTGAAACTGAGGAATTGCCAGCCAAACAGTCGTCCTAGAAATAACTTCTAACAAACCAAGCTGCCTTCTAGTTTAAATGACTTTATTGTTGAAGGAAAAGTTAAGTATGGTGTTGAAAAAGTTGTCAACTATGCTAATCTTAACCATGATAATTACTGCGTTGTGTCTGCTTTAAATAAAAGTGTTGAGCCTACTTGTTATGAAGAGGCCATTTTGGACAGTAATTGGATTGATGCTATGAATGGCTACATATTAAGCTTTTAAAAGAAAAATCAACATGGGGGGGGGGTGGGGGTGGGTTATTGTTGACTTAACCTGTTGTTGGGATTCATGATTTGATGAGACAAAATGAAATAAAAGAATTTAAAAAAAACAAAAAGGATCAAAGAGTCATCATTATAAAACTCTAGCAATGCTTGTGGAGAATATGAAGATTGGTCAAATATTCTACAGGATAATGATTAGGAAACGATATTAATGTGGTTTAATGCAATTTAAATAGGTTTCCTTATCTATGAGTTACATCCTTGGTAAGTCATGATCTCTCCCTATATAAAGAGATCATAGACATAGGTTTTAGATATCTATCCATAGAAACATCGACGGATGAGAGTCGAATAGTAAAGGTGTGTGTGTGTACACCGTAGTTAGTTACATAGCATAGTCGACTGATTAAAGTCGAATAGTACACCATAGTTAGTTGGTGTAGCCCCAAGTTATAGTTGGCGTAATAGGGAAACATTCAATAAAGAAAACCTTATGATAACTTTGATTGTGTTCTTTATTATTCCGCTGCGTGTTATCAATCATTGTTATTATTCATCCTAGATATATAAGATCTAATCAATCTTGAGCTTTAAACGATGTTATCAATTGGTATCAGAGCAAGTTTCTCTTGATATCTAGGATCATACAAGGTTTTTGAAGAAATCCTAAAAACCCTAATTTTCAAGAAATCGATTTGTGGTTAAAGTTTTATGGGGTTTTGGAGTTAAATTGATATAACAATGTTTATGATCATCCTCTTTACCTGTTATGGGTATGCAATACGATTGTAAATTGTTATTTATAATTAGTTAGGGTTTCGGATGAATGGTTTTCTTTTTGGAGAGATAACAATATAATCTTGTAGACATTGGTTATTGAGGAGCTCCTATGACTACGATGTCGGTGAGTAAAAGAGTTATATGGATGTCGGTTAGATATTAATGGCGCATGTGGTTGACATTCTGTTCACACTCATTATAAATTTCGCTCAGATCCAAGAAAAGGTCAAGATTCATTATTATAGTACGATGAGAATGATATTTACATCTAGCATCATTGACTTTTGATGACGTATTGGTACAGTATGGTTTTTTTTGAGATTTGAGATTTGATATAAGACATCATCACGTGAATATCATTGGCTGTTGTTTTGTATATCACGTGGATTATTGGTATTGAAAGAATACACGTATGGGACTTATGCGTAGGATTTGACAATGAAATGTGCAATTGTGCATTAATTGTACATCACATGTTGGTACTGTTTCGAGGTTTGACCAAGTCGTAGTTGATATATTATATTCTTCTTATATGGCTATAAATTATAACCGTGAAAAGAATTATGGGAAACTGGTGATGAGAATGCATGTGCTGCCAAGTGATGAATGTACTGTCAAAGTATTTTTAATATTGTTTGAAGATTTTTGTGCTGATTGCCTCGTCCGAGAAAGAGTTTGTACCGTTAGTACTATCCGACATAACTAGTTTGTACCACTAGCTTTATCAGATATCGGTACTCACGATTTTGGATCTCGGATAGAACTGTTTCAAACAACAGTTTATTCTTATTGATTTATGGCTCCGAATTTTGGAGAATTTTTATTGAAGATTTAATTTCGAAGACGAATGAATAAATGCAATATTTGGAAGATTGTAGTTGGGATTCACAGGTGCGTAGTCTTAGTCATATCTTAAAGTCGTGTTTTAGTCAGGACATTGACTTTGTAAAGATAACTTGTTCTTATAGAAGCTTACAAGGTTTGACGAAGACCTTGTCAAAATCTAGCAAAAGTGTGTGATTTTCTTATAGGTTGCCAATGCATCACATTTGCTATCACTTAGTATGTGTCTTATAGAAGATGAGGATTTTTGTCAAGAGGTTGTGGTCTACTTATATTTCACAGATTTATTTATAAGTTCGACGTCACGTGGATAGTGCAAGACATAAGACACAAGTTTGGGAGATTCAACTTCTTCATCAAATTCGTTATACCACACTCGATTTCTTCATCAGTAATCACTACATAGAGCCTACTGAGTTCGAGATTCAAGAGATGGTAAACATATTGGTTTCAGGGGAAGCTTATTGATTAAATGTTTAACCATCTACATGCACCACTTGAGGGGAAGTGTTTCATTAATTTGTGTGTGCAAGTTGCATACTTTAGAAACCCTATTTGATGAAAGAACAAAAAAGGGAAGAAGATTACAGGTTTATTGATTTGCAGCTTATTATATGTGGTGACATGATACAAAGGAAGCTTGAAAGTTTGTTTCATTCAGGAAGATGATTACATCTTAACTTCTCTATTTTAAGGAATTTCGAAAACAAAACGACTTTGTTTGCTTTGGTCATCATCAAATAAAGGAGGAAGATTAGTTGGGATTCTTGATTTGATGAGACAAAATGAATAAAAGAATGAAACAAAAGGATCAAAGTCGTCATTATAAAACTCTACAAGCTGGTGGAGAAATATGAAGATTTGGTCAAATATTCTACAAGATAATGATTAGGAAACATATTAATGTGGTTTAATGTAATTTAAATAGTTTCCTTAGCTATTGATTTACATTCCCTTTGTAAGTCGTATCTTCTCTTATATAAAGAGATCACAGACATGTGGTTTAGAGATCATCCATAGAAAACATCGACCTGATGAGAGTCGAAAAGTAAAGGGAATTGTGTACACCGAATTTAGTTACATAGCATAGTACGACCTTTGGAAATTTTTGATTTTAAAGTCGAATAGTCCACCAAGTTAGTTTTGTAGGCCCCAATTTTAGTTGGCGTAATAGGGAAAACATTCAAATAAAGAAAAACCTTATGATCACTTTGATGTGTTCATTTAATTATTCTGCTGCGAAGGAGTAATCAATCATTGTTATTATTCATCCTAGATATATAAGATCTAATCAATCTTGAGCTTTAAACGATCTTATCACCTGCTAATAGGAAAGCTATTGGAAATAAATGGATTTATAAAATTAAATATAAATCTAGTAGTGGGATTGATAGATATAAGGCCAGATTAGTTGTTAAAGGCTTTAATAAAAAAGAAGGTATTGATTTTGATGAAACATTCTCACCTGTTGTGAAAATGTCTACTGTTAGATGTGTTATTGCGTTATCTGTTACTAATAACTGGCCTTTGTTTCAACTGGATGCCAATAATGTTTTTCTTTTTGAGGATTTAGATGAAGATATCTATATGACTATTCCTAAAGGGTTTGCTAGCAAATATAATAAAAATAAGGTTTGTAAGCTAGTTATGTCTCTTTATGGGCTTAAACAAGCTCTAAGAAAATGGAATGAAAAACTTGTTACAATCTTAAAAGAAAATGATTTTGTGCAATCTGCTAATGATCACTCACTTTTCACAAAGTCTAAAAATAGCAAGTTTATTGCTCTCCTTGTTTATGTTGATGGCACTGTTGTCACTGAAAATTGTGTAGATGAAATAGACAAGTTTAAGATTTTTTTTTTGAAATCTAAGTTTAAAATCAAGGACCTAGGACATCTCAAATATTTTCTTGGAATTGAAGTTATTAAATCAGACAAAGATTTATGTTTTTCTCAAAGAAAATATTGTTTGGAATTATTAAAGGATTATGGTTTGCTTTGATGTAAACTTGTTTCTACTCCTATGGTTTTACCTTATGAACCAACTAAAGATGATCATCTCCTTGATAATATTACTGGATATCAAAAACTTTTAGAAAAACTTATTTACCTTACTCACACTAGACCAGACATTGCTTATTATGTTCATTGTCTAGCTCAATATATGCACTCTCCTTTAAAATCTCATCTGAGTTGTGCTTTGAATGTTATGTGGTATCTCAAAGGTGCTCCTGGTAAATGTATTAGATATAAATTTCCTGATATTAAGAACAGCCTTAATGGTTATAGTGATGCATATTGGGCTAATTGTCTGAAGACTACTAGAAAGTCTGTTACAGGTTAATGTGTATTTTTTAACAATTGTTTAATTTTCTGGAAAAGTAAAAAAGCAAATTACAATATCCAAATATTCCACAGAAGCATAATATAGATCTTTATCTTCTGCTGCCTGTGAAATTATTTGGATGCAGAAATTACTTTTGGATCTCAAAACAAAAGTTGCTCTCCCTATTGATCTATTCTGTGATAATAAATCTGCATTACAGTTTGCCATTAATCCTGTTTTCCATGAAAGATCAAAATATTTTGAGATTGATGTGGACTTTATCAGAGAAAAAATTGCAAAAGGGTTATTGAATACAAAAAAGATTTGTTCTTCAAACCAAATTGCAGACATTCTAACAAAACATCTTCTAGTGTATCAACATAAAATTCTGTGTGAAAAAATGGGAATGTATGACTTATTTAGTAAACAGATTAAGAAGGAATGTTCAAATAAGCAATAAAACTGCTTATAATATGTTCTAAATAAGTCTTTCATTATTTTTACTTATTCTTTGGCTTCTAGAAGTTTTGTTTTACAGGTTGGAAGTTTGAAGGACTAAACATGTTAATTCTAAACCTGCTACGAAGTTATTTGCTAGAAGTGAATCGGTTGATTGATGAGGGGCTTTTTTGGACAAGTATTGATTCCCAAAGGCTATTATGAAATTGTTGAGGCCATATAAAGAAAAGATAAAATGGGTGCTTAGTTTTAACGCTCCCTTAACCCTAATTTCTCTCCAAAAATCTCTTTTCAATCTTTTCATACTCTTTTGTAATCGTTTGACTAAGTTCCTCTTGATCTTGTTTGTTAATCTTTCATTGTAATCGTTTGATTATTATCTTTCTGATAATAATCTGATCTTGTATTACTTTGGGTATAGTTTAGTTGGTAATATGTGCCAACTAGTTTGATATTTGTTTGGATTCTTAATATATTGGAGGTTTTTATTGTTGTTCTGATACCATCGCACATATCTGTTTATATCGATTACAAGCTATAAGGGGGTCGATCGCCTGACTATTTTGCAACTTGCTTTTTTTTAATGCCTCTTGATTTTTCATATATCAAAAGCACTATCACATGTTTAAAAAGAAAATTCATTTCCTTTCAGAAATAGACATGACATAATAAAAGTCTATAAAAGGTGACGGTGTCATTCATTAAAAGTTATACGAAAAGTAAAACGTGGTATCAAAGAGTTTTGATATGGACAATTCGAAGGCAGTCAATGTAGTACTGCATAAATTACCTCAATCCCGTGGCGTATGCCACCCGTTGTCACAATCTAGAAGTTCTATCACAAAATTTAACTATGCCCTTTAATTAATGTAAATAAACCGCTACTTGGTAAACATATCATACGATCAAATAAGTTTTCAATATTTTATGATTAGAACACAATAAAAGTACTCATGTAAGTCTAATATGCAAGATACCCTTTTAAAAAAAATGAAACCAAAAAAGAAAAACAAGTGCCATCTATTTCATCATGGCGAACCAACTTGATCACTCGGCGACTGGTACAAGGAAACGTCAATACGAGTAAACACGTAGGAAACAAAGAAGGCGTTGTCTGGACGCTGATTGAGATAACTACTGCAAGTGCACGTATGAAACTAAGAAGACGTCATCTGGACGCGGATAGCTACTACTGTGCTTTAAGATATGTCGCACAAATGTGACCCGTCTTTTTTATACTACTTTTATCTTGAAATAGAAAGCAAAAGCCGGTTTATTGTAAGATATAAAAAGCTAAAACATTAAGCAATACCTTGGATGTAAACATTATTGATCATTCTACTTGATCAATGGCAAAAAAATGTTACCATGCTTCTAATTCTTCTCAGACGGGTGGAAAGGTGACTATAAGCACCACTACTGTGGTGGGTTTTGCAGCCGCCAAGGAAGAGTGGAGAAGAAAGTGGACTCCGCACCATCATCTAATTTCAATTTTGTGTTTGCATGATTGCTTTGTGTGTCGACATGAGTGCTTTGCGTGTATATTGTGTTAAGTGAGACACGGATAAATAGTGATAACAAGAGTGATTATGACGAGGGAAAGGTAATAAGAAGAGGTTGATGTTGCGCTGACATAACATGGCGATGATCAGCACCACCATTGCACCTAGTCTAACAATGACTTAAATAGATAAACAAACTACTAATTAAGTGTACTAGTGTGCTTCAGCATCAAGATTGAGACATGATGAAAATAAACCATATTAGATCGAAGTCAAATGCCAAAAAAACACCACTTAATGAAATAGTATTGGACATTCTCTTATTTCCGACAATAGACAACTTAAACCTAGAAGCAATTAACTTGTCTAGTTGTAACCTTTTTTTTTCATAACATGACTAGTCAGATTAGAAAGTACATGTATTAAATTCCACTATCATCCAACTTTCCACACATGCATTAGCTAAAAGTCAATGTCAAAGACTAAAAACACTTTGCAAATTGTTGGTTACATAAAGTTAATCTCACAAACAATCTAGTAACATAACCAAAAGGTGAAATAGACATTTGTAACCCTTTTAAATCTCCTTATCAAATCCTAAAAAAGCTATTCATCATTTCTCATATAGTCATGTGCCTACTTTATTTTTTTCCTAAAAAAAAACCCAACCAAGCATTATCAACTTATCATAGCTTCACATCCATGTGAAGGGTCCATGAATAAATCATATCCAATCAACCCAATGAAGACCAAGAAAAAGCACACTTGTTTCTAGTAGTAGCACAATCATTTCACAAGAACTTTTACCATAATAATATATAATCTCCATATAAAACAATACTAAAATAAATATTCATCCATAAACAAAATAAGAGGAACCAATTTATACTAAATAAAAATGTGTACTCGAGAGTATAATGGTGATTTCACTAGCTTATAACAACATTTTATTAGTACTTCACACCACTTTCATTTCCCATTTTTCATTTAACCTTATATTTTCTTGATCCCTTTTTCATAAACTAGATAGATCTAAAATCTCAAAATCCATCTAATTCATTAAAAAAAACCAGATAAAATATAAAAAATTAAATGAAAAATGAAATTTTTAAACAAAAAAAAAGTTTAAAAAAAGCATTAGCTTCTCACAGACAATAATGAAGGAATAGCAGATAAATTTGGTGTTTGATTTTTATTATTATTATTTGAACCTTCTTTTCTTGTTGATGTTTTGCTAAAAGCTCTCATTGGGCTTGCTAAGGCCCACCCCCAGCTCTTGCTCCTTCCATGTGCTGACGTCATCCCCATCCCTGCTGACGTCATTTTCCCATTCATATTACCACCTATGACGTCATTAGGGTTTGAAGCAACCCAGTAAGATGATGAAGAAGAAGACGAAGAAGATGAAGTAATCATAAACCCACTAAACAAACCACCGCACCTGACTCTTTCTTTCATGCACGCGCCGTCGTGTCCCACGGCGCGTAGGTTATGCCCTTTCTTCCCTTCGCGATTGGACTCCACGCGCCGGAGCGTGCAGTCACCAAAACCAGTAGAAATCCGTTCAAAAAAGTCCCCGGAGAAGCTCCGGCTGCCGCACCCGACGGATCTGGACCGTGAAACTTTCCGGTCAAACGACGGCTGACGTGGACTGTCGTTTTCTTCAACTATAATCATCTCATTTTCTTTAGATCTTTGGGATCCTGATAACATGTTGGACGAAATGCCTCGTTTTGCATGTTTTTGCATGTACAAAAAGGACCAAAACCCACGTTTGTTTGAGCCTGATAAACCCTCTTCACCTTCCATGTAATGCGGCGCGTGACCAGGCGCGTGGCGTCTAAGTGGGGTAGCAGTTGACTTGCTTCTCTTTAGGTTGATATGATCATGACTTTTTTTCTTCTTTTTTTGGGTAAGTAGATAAAGTATCCTAGACTTGTTTGGATGTTGTTGGTTAATATAATGACAGTCATTAGAGCTAGGGTTAGTAGGGTTTGGTGCAGCAACTGTAGTGATGGTGGTACTCACATTGGTGGTTGTGTCAGATCTGAAAGAAGGAGAAGATGAAGAAGAAGATGGGAAAACAGTGATTGGAAAAGAGGAAGAAACAAGTTTTCCAAGTTTTTCTTGGAGGCAAAAAGCACAAATGCCACCAGCTGGTGTGGTGTTTTTGAAAGGGTGTTCAGTGCATATCATGCCACTGTCGTCGTCTTGCAAGGCCTCCATTGGAAAAAGATGTGTTTATGGTTTATGGAAATGGGTAGAAATGAGAATGGGAGGTTTGTGATGAGATCTGAGTTTGGATGTTGTGTGTGGTGTGTGTGTGTTTTTCTTGATGTGTGTTATGTGAGTCAAAGAGTTGTGTAATGTGTAGTGTAAATTAAATGAACGTGGGGGGTTTGGGTAGGGTGAGATTTTAGATGGTCGGTATAGTGTTGTGAGACCGGGTGTACAACTAGCGTTAATTAACATACGAATTAAAAAAGATTCAGTAAGTTTTGTAACTATGATCGTGAAAATTGTACACACACCAGTAATTGTGTATCTTTTGTAACCAACCTGTAAAAGTTGTACATGCATATATAATGTATGCCGAGGTCTTTATAATTGCCTGTGAAGATGATCAAGTGTCCTCATCACTTATTGGGGAATGTTAAATGGTATAGGATCATGGAGTTACAAAACAGGCACACCCTAAAACAAGAAAACACACATAATCGATTCAAATGTAAGACTTCTTCTTAGTTTCTATAAACTTTGTGTGGGTTTTTAAGTATATTTCAAAATATTTTTAATTTTGAAATTAGGGTTTATGTGAGAAGCGGAGGTTTGTTAAAAAAAAATCCAAATAATTTGATGCAGTAGCAAGCTTCCACCGCCATCAATTTGTGAAGCACCCGCCATCAATTTGCTACTGCCTTTACGGTAAAAAAAACCCCTCTTTTAGGGTTCTAATCTTGGTTTTTGATGATAGATTTTTGCAGTTTGACAGTTTTCAACAAGGATTATCCGCCATAAGAGGCGATAAGATGATTTGAGAAGAAGGTATTACTCATATGTTCGATTTCCATTCTTTTCTTGCATTATTTTATTACCTACAATTTACATTGTTGACAAATTAGAATATATAAAAGTTTTAATTTAGATGTATAACATTATTACAAAATAGTTTATTATCTGTTATATAAAGTATTAAGGAGTTTTTGACATGTTTTGAGTTCTCCCAAAAAGGTCTACTTCTAAATTTCCCAACTGGAATGAAACTTGAAAAACATTAGATTTTAATATATAATCAATTTTGGTGATGGATTCCGTTATTTCTTTTATATTCGAGGTTCTTGACTTATGGCAAAAAGTTGACGTTGTATGCTTTGATGTAGATAGCACCGTATGCGCAGATGAGGGCATTGATGAACTTGCTAAGTTTTGTGGAGCTGGGAAAGTTGTTGCCGAATGGATCGCTAGGTGTGCACTTAATAAAAAAAATTTGTTTTCATTTTCTGTTTTCAATTGTTTATATCAATTATTGTTAGATTGCAGAGCAATGGGTGGGTCAATCCTTTTTTAAGAAGGTTTAGCAGACAGGCTCGGTCTCTTCAAACCTTTATTGGCGCGTGTCCATGACTTCCTTCAAAAGAGGCCCCCAAGGTATTTTAAATTACATATATTTGCGGTTACTATCATGTTCAAATTTGGTTTCGTTCATTTGTCGTGCATGAATCAGGACTTGAAGCACCATGTGCAATGGCACTTTGTCAAGCCTACTACTATTGTGGATTGTATTCTACTTAAGGTCTCGGACTAGGTAAAGTACCAATTTCATTACCAAAAAAAATGTTAGAAATTATGTTTTTCTAATTATGTGTTTCGACTTAAATTTATTATGCTTTCCAGAACCTACGTAGAATGTGAAACTTGAAAGACATAACTTAAGGACCGCGAGGAAATCCTCAGCATCCGTCCACCCACATCGACAAAATAAAATCCTGAGTCATCAGATACGGGATTGTAAGGAGCCGGAAATGAATGCCGCTTTGGTGTTATGGTTTTATCCTATAATTATAATATGTATTCTAAAACTTTGAACATAGTATTTTTGGCTTCAAAAGTTAGTGCTAACAAAGTCTATGCATAAAAAAAGAAAGCATTTGAAGTTTTGTATATATGTTAGATATTAGATAAATGAGCACGCTTAAGCAGCTACATGTGTCAATTTCCAGTTGAGTGTGTTATGATATGGAGGTATGCATGCATGCTTCATGAATGTCTCGTTGTTAATCTCCCTTAGGCTGAGACAAAAATCGTGTGCGCGTATTTTCCATAAGTACTACACAGTTGTGGGTGTATAAGGCGAGCACGACTAATTTGTTTAACGCTCTGTTTATATGAATTCAAAGTCAGTTAGTTGTGCCATATGCAAATCCAAACACTGTTACGTTAGCTTCTTTTTTTAAAATATGTTAAGTTCCAGTCAAAATGGGTTGCTTTTGGTTGACTCCAGGCAATTTGTGTCATGTTTATATCAATTTTTATAAGTAATTAGTGTCAAATAGGATCGCAAAAAGTTAAGTATCAGTAAGAACATACTTTTGTCTGCTTGACCCATTATAAATAAATTTAAAACGTTTTGAACTGACCATAAACCTATGACATGTCCAAACCCAAAGTGTTCACTTCAACTTGAGAAAGTTCAACAAATGCAGCTTGAGTGTTCTTCTTTCATCATTCTCAACTGATGTGGTTTCGGTTTCGCGTTTTGTTTCTCGTTCAGCCTCTTTTTTTGCTTCAGTCTACTAAGACAAACTGAATCAAGGTGTCTAATCTAAATATTAGAGTGGACATACTCTACTGTAACCATAAAAACACGAACACTGTTTGAAAAAAAAATTATTAACGATTAGCTTATATTAACCCTAGTCTTATAGTTTTATGGAACCGAGGTTAAGGGGATGTTTGGATTAGCTTATTTTACACGTTCATCGCCTTTTTTTACCTTCACGAGATACATGACCCTCTTCAGTTGCACGGCTTTCACTATGTAGCAAATAAACATATGGTACACAAATAAACCTTATCATCGTATGTGAGCAGGAGTATGGAGTTTTCATTTTTGCTATAGTACACATAGTTGATTAGCCAGGTTTAGAAGCATTTAGATTTTCCATCCCTTGGTCGAGACTGATCTGAGGTATGTTCATTTGACAGTTCAATGTCAGATATTGCCAAAGTTCAGTAACTCTTTTAATCTTTCTTATGTATAATCAAATTATAGGCTTCGAAATTACAAAAACCGTACGCAATCAACAATATACAACCCGTGTGCGACGCACGGGTCTACATCGTATGATCAAAAGCGACAAGCGGATAAGTTACCACAAGGACTATTTGTCAAACCTCTCAGCTGCTATTAGGTACCCAGAATCTAAAGTTATTTCATTTGACTATGTTTGGATAATATGAGTTGCATTAACCAACTAATTACTTAATTAATGCAGGGAAGATAAAAGAGATGAAGTGCTGCTACGAGGGTGTTGACTTCTGTAAAGAAATTGAGATTTGCTCCAACTGTGTATGCAAACTTTCTCTTAATTTATTGAAAATATATTGTTAAATTCAGCGGTGTGGTTGAAAACTTATAAAATGGTTAGGTTAATATCTGTGTTGTTACTCACCTAAAGTTACATTTAAGTTTTATATTGTATGAAACTTTAGATATTAGAGACGTGTGAAACAATAGAAACTGGACATTTTGGACTGTTCATTTGTTTACATTATCCACTCCCATGTATTACTTATATTTATACGTCTTGAATGCTTTGTTTAAAGTAATAAGCTTGGTAGTTGACGTTATGGCTTTATAACAAGAAAATATATGTCATTTGCTACAACCACTGATAATTGTTTTTATTTTTATGCTTGAGTATGTTAAGTTTTATATGGTTTGGTCTTTCTGATTTTAGTCGTTTAAGTGGGCATACTATGTACCAAAAAATACTACTCACTGAACAATTTTTTTTAACGTTAGCAGTGTATAAGTTTGTTTTGACAGCTTTAGATATGACTCTTGAAACTAAAGTTTATAAGTTTTAACAGGGTTTATGTCATCGTTTCGAGTTTCTACAAACTGCACTTTTAACATCTGGAACTTTGCTGGGGGAAAACGGAACTGAAAATGTTGTGGCACTGTCCAGTTACTCAGAAGATGACCAGGGTCTAGTAGTCAGCCTAATTTGCAGCTTTTCTATTTGTGGAGGACCATGTTTTGTTGTAGGTTTCAGGTTGTAAACTGGGAGTCGTCAACGATAGCGGCTCTTCTCTTCGGTTAACAAACTTTGAATAACAGCATTATGAAAAAAACTCAATGGAAACCTCATCGAAGTTTATTGGTTGAATTTGAATATCATACGCTTGTTGTGAATAAGAAGATCAATCTAAACTCTATGATTGAAATTTCTTTAGCTGAAATCCTCCAATAATTATAAGCTAACGTTGAATAAATTAAAGAGTGACGAGGGGGGAGCGAGAGGAGGGTCCATTTCTAGGACTACTTACTGACCTGCATAATTCACATAGTGAGTGATCAAAATCGAAGAAACGATAGAATGAGGATAGTCTATGATATGAATATAATGAAACTAATTATATAACAATTAAATCTTTTACACTTGCAATTTGTTTTTAATTCTGCTTCTGTTGTGAAAGGGCAATGAAGTCAGTGCTTGAAAACATAGTTAATGAATCTGCATATTTATTTATGCAGGTCACAAAACAGTGTAAAACATTAAATAGGTTCTACACTGCCATTCAAAAATTTCCATGTTTTTTTCCATGATGTAGTTTAAGTTTTTGGTTAAATAATCATATCAAAGTTTATTTTTTTTAATTCGAAAAAAAAAAAACAAAATCGGTGCAACGCACGGGTCTGATGCCTTCGTTTACTATAAATAATTAAGTACGAAATAAAAAAGTTATATAGATAGTTAGTTATGGGTGTAATAAAGAAAAACCATCAAAAAAACTAATATTGTAAATTTTCAACTCGCTAATTGGATCGCTCACTTTTAATCTCATCATCTGTATCTTCATCATCCGTTTCGAGGTATACTCGATTAGTCGAGTGTAAGCAAGCTTTCTATATATAAACATTTTGTCTTTTGCCAACTTCTTGTTGGCTTTAATTCGAGATTATGCTTTTTTCTATCTCCAAAAAAACAACGGATGTCTTGTTTTTTTCATATTGTCAGTTACGGCTCGTTTAAACTTGCATATTCGGAGACAACCAATCTAGCCAATGCTTCTTTATTCACAGATGCTGACGATGCCGATGATGTCGTCGGTTTTTTCTTCGCTTTGTCCCTCCCCATTGGTCGTTGAACTTTCGCACCTCCTCTTCCTTGTGGTTTCCAGCCTCTACATTCATTTTAAAACTACCTTCCTAGACTGCGTTATCTTGAACGAACTAGACCCTCAATGACTTGTATTTCTTGTACTTTTCTAGTATTTTTGCTTTAAACTTTAGAAGTTTCACATCCTTTCATTTCTGACAATCTTATAATTCAGCCCACACATGAAGTAGTGTAAATGGTACTTCATATTCAGCTTGATATTCAAATAGTGCCTTATGGGTGTAATCCTCGTCCACGGCTCCACTCATCGCCCTTTTAACAACGTTATTGTACACTCTACAAAATTAAGCCACTTTAGGACGCAGAGTCTTCCATTTTCCATTTAACGAGTCGTAAGTTCGACGATCGGTTACCTTCATTTTTTCCTTAACCTATTCTAAAAACTCAATCCAAAACCCAATCTCTTTTATCGTATTTTGAATGACGTTATCTTTGGATAAGAACCCAACCTTTTCACAATGTAACTTCTTCAGTGGTCATGGAACGCCTTCATTGTCAATGTGAACCGTCCTTTCTTGACGTCTTTTTATGACTTATTCTTTGGGGCCGAGACTTCTTTAACGGGAGAGTCGTCACAAACCGTGCTAGGCATAAACTCCGAAAACTAAGGGGAGTACATATGATAATCATTAACACTAAATGGATGAATGAAGAAATAGGTTTTGTTGTGATGAAGAACCGCCAATATTAGATTGTGAGCCGTCGGTTTTTTCTTCGCTTTGTCCCTCCCCATTTGTCGTTGAACTTTCGCACCTCTTATTCCTTGTGGTTTCCAGCCTCTACATTCATTTTAAAACTACCCTCCTAGAATGCGTTATCTTGAACGAACTAGACCCCTGATGACTTTTATTTCTTGTACTTTTCTAGTATTTTTACTCTAAACTTTAGAAGTTTCACATCCTTTCATTTTTGACAATCTTTTAATTCAACCCACACATGAAGTAGTGTAAATGGTACTTCATATTCACCTTGATATTCAAAAAGTGCCTTATGGGTGTAATCCTCGTCTACGGCTCCACTCATCGCCCTTTTAACAACGTTGTTGTACACTCTACAAAATTGAGCCACTTTAGGACGCATAGTCTTCCATTTCCCATTTAACGAGTCATAAGTTCGACGACCGGTTACCTTCATCTTTTCCTCAACCTATTCTAAAACCTCAATCCAAAACCCAATATCCCTTATCGTATTTTGAATGACGTTATCTTTGGATAAGAACCCAACCTTTGCACAATGTAACTTCTTCAGTGGTCATGGAACGCCTTCATTGTCAATGCCAACCGTCCTTTCTTGACGTCTTTTTATGACTTATTCTTTGGGGCCGAGACTTCTTTAACGGGAGAGTCGTCACAAACTGTGCTAGGCATAGACTCCGAAAACTAAGGGGAGTACATATAAAAATCATTAACACTAATTGGATGAATGAAGAAATAGGTTTTTTTTGTGATGAGGAACCACCAATATTAGATTGTGAGCCGTAGGTGGTGTCATATGGATTATACATGTTTGGTGGGTATGTATTGTAAGTATTTTGTTGTGGAGGTATAAATGATGGGATTTGGCAATGTTGGATTTGGTATTATTGTTTTCCTTAAAGAAACGTTGTAGCTTAGAAGTTGATTTGTGTGTTCGTCGGTGGAGTATTTTTAAGATGGAATGTTTCATCGTGTGTTCGAGGAATGTTATGTTGTCGACGTTTTAAGGGTCGGCGAGTGTTTTTTGAGACATTTTATAAATAAAATGGTATTGAGAGTATATAAAATGAAGAGTTGTGTTTAAATTTTATGAAGTTTAACGGTATTTGTGTGTATTTTTTTTAACTAAACTATTTGTTAGGAAGGGGGCCTCCACTTTGCACATGGATTGAGTAGCCACGAAGCTCACCTCCCCGAGCTTTTTTTCTTCACCTCACGCGTAAAGATTGTAAAACAACAATAAAGTAATATTATTGATTGTTTTTGTGTGATTACATAAGATGATATTATGTTTATTTATATTTAAATATAGCTTATTTGATAAGCAATTATAACCATAAACTTAATAGACTCAAGCCCACAATTAAGCTTTGGTCGACAATTATAATTGTTTACTATCATCAAATAAGCTACATAACAAAATCATTTTATCAGGCTACCCACTATCGTTCTAAGTTCCGACTTACATTTTTCGGCGCTACATCAGCTTTCTTTCTCCGGCGATTTACATGCGACCTAGTGCCACTATGAGGCGACCTCCATTTTTTTTATTAAAAGTTGAAAAATAACATTTTTAATTCTATTTCTCTCGGTCGAGAATTGTCGTGAGGACGACCAAGGTATGTAAAGGTCTCCGACGACCTGAGCGGCGACCGACTCGCCACTATGAAAGCGACCGACTCCGATCAACGGCGACCGAGTCGGTCAAACGCCCATACTGGGTAGCCTCAAGAACTTTTTATTTTCGCTAGGTGAGGTGGGGGTGGGGAGTTGGGCACGCAGAAGCACATGTGGGATACTGACTAGGGTTGATTATTAAAAAGGAGTGAACCCTACATGCAGTGTAGTGTAACAGACTAAGGACAAATAATGTGTGCAGTAGTGATGGAGTTTAAGGGTACATTGGTAATTCCCTAATCTGAGAGAGAGAATCTATTTAAGTATTTAACACTGCAAATGACACAGTTTGTAGATACACTCTATCTTTAATTTAATTACTTCTTTTGTTGAGTAAAGTATTTAATGTAACGTATAGGATACAGGTTCTGTCTCTTTTACCATTCTTATCTTTCATCCAAAAAAAATTTGGTCTAAATTTTGTTATAACATTTTCAGTATCTTTATCATTGTTACGTGTGACTTCGATAGATTTTGATTTTGGCTGGACCATGTTAAGTGTAGTATCATGATTGATATATGTTTTTTACGTATATACTTGATTACAACAACACAAATATGTAACATTGTGATATACACCTGGCATAGTTTGGTCTAATTTTACTAAAGAAAAGTTTCATTGTTCTCGTAAATAGAAAAGAAATAACTTCTTTTTTGCCAGTGAACATGTGCTCTTGTTTTGATTTTGGTGTGTTTGACCCGCTAAATTGGATGTGAAACTTTTATTCAGGATATTTATCGCTTTTATGGTTATATTTGTAAAATGTAAAATGACATGTATAAAGAAAACTAAGTAGAATTCAAGTAATTTTGTTTAACCTAATAAGCTTAACTTATTTCAAAGGCCATTTCATTCTTCAACACCATAAGCTTTAGTTTGGTCATTCAGCGAAGATATTTTCAGCCTGTCCTCATGTAGTCGTGCCCCAAGTATATCATCTCACGTTACTTTGAAAGCCTTTTTAGCTAACCAAAGAGCCTGTTAAGAATGTGAGGCACGTTTTCTATATAATCTATACTACTAGTATATAACTACAATCTTAAATGGTATATAGTAATAAGTAATATAAATAAAAGAAAAATACCGGTGGTGAAGCATTACTGCGTGCCTTCGTGTCCCTTATATTCCCAATACTCCTATTAATCTATTGCCACTTAGGGCAAGTACGGTTTTGAGCCAAAAAGTAAATTGAGTTCCACATAATAGTCATGTTTTCATCTTATTCCTAATATGGTCATCTCAAATTACTCGACTACTCAACTTCACTTATTATTTTACACGTGTCTAATGCTCAACTTAATTAGTGGCCCACTTATTTTTGTCTTATTAACCCTCGAGTGCTCGACTGACGGCTACTCAACTTACAAATGTTCGACTCAACTGTTTCGTACTTTTATACCTATTTGCTTTATTGCCTCGAGAAAAAACAAAAAATCTATAACTTAGATTTTCTTGGTAACCGTAATATTTATAAAAACACGCACGTATACTCCCAAAACACACACACACACTACACACACTAATCCCTAAAACACACACAGATTCACTCAAACCGATCAAAACCATTTAATATTTCAAAAAACATACACTATACTCAAACCGATCAAAACCATTTCACTGGTCCGATTAATACCGTCAAAGGTTTCATAGTTAAGTTTGATTGTTGTAAGCCCTTACCGATATGGGTTCACTTTTAAAGTCTTGTTTACTTCGTTAAGGGTTGGTCCGATTAAAGAGGGTTTCATAGTTGGGTTTGATCTCCTGAAAACATTTATCGAAATGGGTTCACGTATAAAGGCCAATGAGGGTTCAAGCTTAGACGTAATACTTGTTAATTTATTATGATTTAATTCAGATAAATAGTTTATATTTAATGTTATCAAGTAGTTTTATAATTATTTTTGAATCAATCTAGGTTTATGATGCCAAAGTCAGTGCGAGAAGTAGGTTATATCTACTGAAAACAATAGGAAGTAAGTTGGCTTTCAAACCTGAACGTTATAAAAAGTTTAGAAGCACTGTTTTTGGTCTGTGGTTAGATATAAGAATCCAAGAGCATGATAACCATTTGATTAACTATTTGCTACAACATCAAAGAAATGTCAAAGATCCTAGTACTGGTATCCCTTTTATCTTTGATATTGGACCAAACACAATTGAGTTTGGAAGGCGTGAGTTTTGTTTGGTTACCGGTTTTCTTTTCGGGGATTGTTCGTTAGACCACTTGAAAGGAGTTAACTATTGTTTCCGTGAGCGTGTATTTCCCGAAAATTCTAGTGTTAAGGGCCTTGATCTGAATAAGCTACTCAACAACCATACTGAGTTTAACAAGCTATTATGTCCGTGTTTGTTTGCTTTTGGCGTTATATTTTGTTTTTATGGGTTTTGAGCTAAGACACGTTATCGCAAACGAGCTTTTAGGACTAGTTGATGATTTATCATCATGGAATGATTTCCCTTGGGGTGAGTACATGTGGATAAAGCTTCACAAAAGGGTATACAATAATGATAGTAAATACCGTGAACGTCATTTAAAAAAACTTGCAATTATGGGCCCGACATTCATGCCAACATATACTTTGCAGGGTTTTGTTTTTTCCTTTAAGGTTAGTCAAGTTCTTTATTTAAATTTATAATAGTTTTTATAAATTTATACGGTTGATTAGTAAATTCCCTTTGTTTCATTATGTTTCCAGATATGGTTATTGAAAACCTATCCTAATTCAAAAACATGGTGGGTTGAAGAAAAGAATGTCATACCTAGGGCTGTGGCATGGAGTGATGGGACCCCATTTTTAAAGAATGATTATGATCGTCTATTTTTGGTTAGAAATAGGCTCCGTACCCTTACTCCATCTTCTGATGAGATGAAACAGAAGTGGTGGAGAATGAGTTTAGAGTATTTCCATAATGTGTCAAAGGCAAGTACATCATCTGATGGACCATCAAAAAAAAGAAGTCACGTGTTAAGCACAAGTCAGTTGTTTCTCATACACATGTACACACAGAGGTTCACCGTGAGGTAGATGTACGTATTAATGTTCACCATAATGTTGAGGAAGGTTTGAGTGTACCAGATGTTCACCATGATGTTGAAGAAGGTTTGAGTGTACCAGAGCTTTTAAAGAAGATTGCTGATATGCAACGGGATTTTCAAAGTCGTTTAACCGCAGTTGAGCAATTTGTTAATCATCACAAGGTTCGATACTTCTATAAAATATATCCTTGTTTTATTATCTAACACAATACCTTATTTTTCAATGCAGACATCTAAAATTGGATCTGATAGTCATGTTACTAATGTGTTTAGCAATAGTATGGAATTTGATCATCATGTAAGGTTTTGTTTTTTATATAGTATATATATATATATATATATATATATATATAAAAAACTTATATAATTATTTAACATAAATTACCATATTTTTGCAGGATTTTGGTAGTTTGACTGAAAATCCACATAATCGTGTTGCTCTTATGAAGAAGATCACGGATATGGAAGTAGAATTTCAGAGACGTATAACATCAATTGAGGATTTTTTGAAGATACCTAGATCTCCTAATCTTGAAAAGGTAACCTTTTTTGTTTCTGCTATGCATTGAGCTATTTTCGTTATTTGATGATTTATGTTTTATTTCAGACCTCAAATGTGGCTGCAGAGTGTATGTCTATTGATAAAAATGTATGTTTATTTGATGATTTATGTTTTGTTTCTGCTATGCATTGAGCTATTTTCGTTATTTGATGATTTATGTTTTATTTCAGACCTCAAATGTGGCTGCAGAGTGTATGTCTGTTGATAAAAATGTATGTCTGTGATGTTTATTTGATGATTTATGTTTTGTTTCTGCTATGCATTGAGCTATTTTCCTTATATGTATTTGTTTACTAAACAATCATGTCTGTTTTCAGCCATTGTGTGGATCTGATGTTAAGGCTGAAAATAAAGAGTCTACGTGCGCTGATAGTTTTGTTAAGGTTTGTCGTTTACTTAGTTTAACATAATAATTTATTAGACCTTTTTTTACTTAGTTATTTGATTAAAATTATTCCTTTTTGCAGACCTCATGTGCAACTGATATAAATGCAAATAATGTGCATAATGATTCTATGGATTTCGATCATGATCCAAAGGTGTGTTTTACATCATATAGAGTAACCATTTATTACTAGTTTTGTGATTGATTATGCTTGTTAAACTTCTATCTACTGTCATTTTGTGTACATGTTCAGGTTGTAGAGCAAAATGAATTTGACCAAAATGTGGCATACAAGAATTTGATTCATGATTTTGACCAAACCGTTGAATGGAAAATTTTGCTTAATGATGAGGTTAGTGTATTCTGCCTCTATGGCTACTATTTTACATCCAGAATGATGTCTTCGACCCCATAATGTGTGTTGATTAATGTAATGGAGAATATATCTAAACAAAAAAAATTTAAATTTGTTGTCAAATGCTTCACTACCAAGTTGTTCAGTGTAATCACCATCACAACCAACACCAACATGAAATATTTACATTCCCCTACTTGTATTTATACAGGTGTTAGAGGAACCATAATTGTCAGGTCTGAATTTCATTGTTGAAGAGCACCAACAGGTTTCATCAAAGAATTGTGTAGTTCCACTAGTAGGAGCCGAAAAGATTGCAGTTGATGCTCTTATGAAGATAATCAATTTTGATATTCCTAAAGAGGTAAACATATCCTTATCCTATAATGTTAACTATCATTTTTTTTACCTAAATAACGCAATCACATATTTGTCAAAATTTCATAATCAGTCGCCAATTCAACCATGGTGATTGAAACTCCCGTTGAAGGATGCAAAAGTGGCGAAACATCAAAATCAATGATTTTCGAGACTCAGTCACATACTTGTGATTCTGTTGAAGAGGCCAATGATGCTAAGGTTAATAACAGTTGCCTTAAAAGCCTCTTTAAACCTTATCTATTGTGTAACACATAACAAAGTTATAATTCATTTACATACCTTTATTTTTAGGTTCAACAAGAGGCTAAAGCGAGTAAGTATCATGTATCACCATACATGATCCAACCTAAATCTACCCAACAAAATCATAAAGTGCGTGCTAGGAATAAGAAAGTAAAAAAGAGGGGTCTGCCTTTAACCGCCCATGATGGTAAAGTCATTCAAGATTGGAAAGAGGTATGTAACTCCTCTATCTATGATTATCTACTTCAAAGTATTCAAAGCAATACACTAGGCCTTTGTTTATTTGTACTTGCTATGTTGTTGTTACCATCCACTTTTATTCTTTTGTTAGGATTTATTTCGCCCAAAACATGCTCCAAAAACAAGAACGATTGTGCCTGCTGAAATTAGTGATATGTTGCGAGACAACAAAGATAAGTGTTTTTACTTTCCATGGACAAATGAAGGTTCATATGTGTGTTCTAAATTCTGGGAAAGTTTATTGGGTTTAGGCAAATAAAGGCGTGGGTGGCTGTCTGATACGGTATGTAATTTATAGCATCTTTATTTCGCTAAAATAATTAAATGTAAATATCTGATATATAATTTGAATCATAACAGCATCTAGATATATGGGTGTTATATATGTGGCATTATAGACCGGCAGAAGCTGATTGGGCAATTTGCGGTCCATTTTTAACACTTTTATGCTTGGGGATAAGATGCCGTGTTGTTATGTTGATGGGGTGACTTATGGTGTGCCTTGGTTTTCTGAATCTGTCGAAAAGGTGAGATATAGTTTTATGTGTTTGTAATATATCTTATGTTTGTCAATATGTAGTATGTTTAATACAAATCTTATGTCTCTCAATATGTAGGTTTACTTTCCGATCAATGCCGAGGATAATCATTGGATCCTTGCTGAATTCCATATTCGTTCCGGTGTCATAACTTTTTATGACAGCCTACCTCCGGAAAACTTGATTGTTGAAGATCGAAAATGGTGGTTGTACGCGAGGCAAGTGTATGCAGATAAACTTCCAAAGCTATTGATACAAAGTGAGGTAATGGAAAAGAAAAGCTTTGATCCAATTAACTACTCTATCAGCTATCGGCATGCAGTTAATGTCCCTTGACAAGGAAAATTTACCGGTGATTGCGGAATTTGGGTTATGCGAAACTTATACAGGTTGTTGAATAATCTACCATTGGAGGTTAGTAATCCAACCCAGACAGGCTTAGCATACCGTGAACACTTAACAAACTTCTTTTGGAAGTACAAGATTGCTAAATGAAGATGTTGATTTGGCGTTGTGGAATGTTTGTTGAAAACACTATTGTTGTGTTGGTCTAGTTTGTTCGTAGGGTTCCAGTAACTTATCTTTCTAGTAACTTATCTTTTGTAACTTATGATGTTATTAGATTCCAGTAACTTATCTTTCCAGTAACTTCTTTTGTTGAGCTTGTAACAAGTCAAGCATTGTAATTGCACACCAAGCTTAAGTTTGAACTGGTATCCAATTGGACCAAGCTTAACTTATCTTACTTGCTCGCTCATCAGTGTACGTACATGTACGCACATGCTCCCTCATCAGTGTCCTTCAAGAACACCTATCAAGTACGAAATAGGATGCGACACCCGATGTGGTTATGAAAATATTTAAAAGAAGTATTAAGCATGAAAGAAAAATATTATAGCTTTAAATAAGCTATGAAAATTAAAATAAGCTGAATAAGTGGGGAAACTAAGAAACATTTAAGAAATTAATGAAACAAAACAATAATGAAAAAGACCCAAGGGCAGAATGGTAATGCGTGTGTGTTGTGAACGGGAGGTCACAGGTTCGAGTCCTGATATTGTCCCTTTTTGGAAAAAAAATCATTTAAAAAAAAAAACTAAAGATTAAGCTAAAATGGGAAACTTTAATAAATGACTTATTGACAAAACTTATTTTAAAGCTAGAAAAAGACAGTTTAAAAGCTACAGTTTACCTTTTTAAGACTTTGATAATTAGCAAAACTGTTTGACCTTAATAAGCTCAAAGATTACCAAAAAGCTCAATGAAGACCAATAAGCTAGAAACAGATTTAAACATAGACCTAATAAGCATAAATGATCTGCAATTAAGCTAAATTAAGCTAGGATGTAACCATAAATGATCTGCAATATGAAATCTTTTTAGAACAAACCACAGAATGTTATTGACTAAAGACTAGCAGTTTATAAGCTAAAGACTAGCAGACTTGACTTTTTTTTATTAAAACTAACTACAAAACTTAACAAAACTAATTCCTAGCATATGAGAACTAGCATATAGACCTAATAATAGCTTATCAAATTCATTTTAAACACTAAAAACAAGTTGAACTCAAATTTCCTATATCTAAACTACTTAACCCAAACACCCAAACAAAATTTGAATAATTAACATACACCACCCAAACAAATATTAATAATTAAACTTAAAATACCCTTAGCTAATGATTAAACTTAAAATTTTTATTCAAAGCTAAAATAGTGTCTACAAACACTTGTTAATTAAAAGCATATGAAGATTCTTTCATTTTTTCATGAAGAAATACAAAACAAAAATAAACCAACTAAACAATAGAATAACTTTCATTCTTCTTGCTTCACTAGCATTCACCCTTGCATTTTCTTCTAAATTATTGATTCTTCTCAATAAACCCGGAATGATAGTCACAACTCTTGCACACATTGGCGGATCAAACCAATGACTTAAACCACAATTTGGGCAAAGGTGAAAATGACGTCCGGGGTTTCTAGGAGTCCATGAAGTTGTTATTGTAGTTCTTGCTCCACAGTGCCTACACAAGTTGTTATTGACGTCCGGGTTTTCCATGTAGTAGTTGAAATTTGTTTGGTGTATAAAAACACTTGTTAATAGATGTATATATATATATATATATATATATAATATATATATTTATTATAAGGCGAAAAAGAAAGTGGTTGAGTATATCTGTACTTCATGTGAGGTCGAATGATATTTAATTAGTAATAAATTTGTGGTAAAAAGGTGAATATTTTGTATAAAACTCTTTTTATGTATTTGGAAGTTTTGATCTATTCGAGAAAAATAACTAGTTATAACATTAAAAAAGAAGTTAACTTGGATTACAACATAGAAACGAAATTATAAATAAGATAAGAGAAATCACAATAAAGATAAACTAAAATTACACTAAGTAAAGGTCCTAGGAACATTGTGACTAGGTAAACATATGTCACTAGGTAAACATAAAGGAAATTCAACAGATTGTGACAACCAAACGTGAACACTTAAACCAAACAAAACTTAGAGCTTGACGATCCCAAACCTTCACCTTCACCTTTACTTCACCCTTAACAAAAGTCGTCCAAGAGGCTTGCCGTTTCAGTTCAACACTTAAAGTTTAGAGCTTAATGATCCCAAACCTTCACCTTCTTCCTCATCAAAGTCGTCCAAAAGAGACTTGCCTTTTAAATCACTAGGGAAACATTTAGCCTTAAGAGGATTAGGAGATATTAGGTAACATGGTGATGATTGCTCTTTTTTTCCCATGCACGCATCTCTTCCAACGACAAACCAGAAACCTCTTTGTAAATCTTTTGGTGACTTAGAAGTTGTTTCGTCACCTCATCGTCTGTCTCATCAACACACAAGTTCTTTAAATAGTAGTTAGTTACTAGGTATTGAGAAAAATGAGCAACATACACTTCAAGGTGACCATGCAAGTCAGCCATTTCATACATTATTTTTACATCCCTATCATTTTCAACAATGGTCAATCCTTCTTCTAGGCAACAATCGGGTTTACAATAAAACCAATGCCAAATATCCTCGTTGACTTTCTCAACCAACAAATCACACATTTGCTTATAAGACAACTTATTTAGACCTTAGAATTATCTTTAATCTAAGCATCTTCACGTGTTAATGGGTAAATAATGAAACAACCATTGTAGAAAATATCTAACACGATTTCATCAAATGAATACGAATTCCTGTGTAAAGAATATAAAATAACCAATTAACCAATTAACATTAAAAACCACAAATATCGTAAAGTCAAATAACTAATATTAAAGAACTTACACCCAATCTTGAAAAACTATATTGCTACAAATTGTTGAGTCTGACCCTTCAGAAGACATCTTGTGCACAAGTTAAAATACAAACAAATTAAATGAGTAGTGTTAAGGTAAATTTGATTGTACGAGGTTAGTTTAAGTGAATGAGTATTATATAATACGAGGTAGTTGTGTAGAATTTAATGTATCCTTAAAAATACTAGGTACTTACTAACATTTATTAATTGTCAAATCAAAGAGTAATTTACTAGTTGAGTAGTTGCCAGTCGAGTAGTCGTTTACATTCTTTTAGATGGTTTATTTTGATATTATAGTTAGAAGTTGACGTCCATAAATTTTCCTGTAATATTTTATTCATTAAAGAAAAACAGGTGTGACGTGAGAATCAACTACGTAATTGACTAGCTTATAAACCCATAATAAATATTGTGTTATTTGTTTATTAGGAGCATTGATTTTTCAACTCGCCCAAGGTAGCAATAAACTCAGGAACGGCCCTGAAAATAATAAATATATAAAGTACTTATAGGTTTTTGAGTTTATAATATCTATTAATTGTAAAGTTACTTACTAACATTTAGTAATTGTCAAATCAAAGTGTAATTTACTAGTTTAGCAGTTGCCAGTCGAGTAGTCAACGGTGGAGTAGTCAACTTATCCATAAAAAATAATAAATATATAAAGTACTTATAGGTTGTTGAGTTTATTTATATCTATTAATTGTAAAGTTACTTACTAACATTTATTAATTGTCAAATCAAAGTGTAATTTACTAGTTGAGCAGTTGCCAGTCGAGTAGTCAACGGTCGAGTAGTCAACTTATCCTTAAAAAATAATAAATATATAAAGTACTTATAGGTTGTTGAGTTTATTTATATCTATTAATTGTAAAGTTACTTACTAACATTTATTAATTGTCAAATCAAAGTGTAATTTACTAGTTGAGCAGTTGCCAGTCGAGTAGTCAACTTATCCTTAAAAAATAATAAATATATAAAGTACTTATAGGTTGTTGAGTTTATTTATATCTATTAAATGTAAAGTTACTTACTAACATTTATTAATTGTCAAATCAAAGTGTAATTTACTAGTTGAGCAGTTGCCAGTCGAGTAGTCAACGGTCGAGTAGTCAACTTATCCTTAAAAAATAATAAATATATAAAGTACTTTTAGGTTGTTGAGTTTATTTATATCTATTAATTGTAAAGTTACTTACTAACATTTATTAATTGTCAAATCAAAGTGTAATTTACTATTTGAGCAGTTGTTAGTCGAGTAGTCAACGGTCGAGTAGTCAACTTATCCTTAAAAAATAATAAATATAAAAAGTACTTATAGGTTGTTGAGTTTATTTATATCTATTAATTGTAAAGTTACTTACTAACATTTATTAATTGTCAAATCAAAGTGTAATTTACTAGTTAAGCAATTGCCAGTCGAGTAGTCAACGGTTGAGTAGTCAATTTATCCTTAAAAATAATAAATATATAAAATACTTATAGGTTGTTGAGTTTATTTATATCTATTAATTGTAAAGTTACTTACTAACATTTATTAATTGTCAAATCAAAGTGTAATTTACTAGTTGAGCACGTTGCTGTTGTGTAGTCAACGGTTCGAGTAGGTTAAAAATTATCCATAAAAAAATAATAAATATATAAAGTACTTATAGGTTGTTGAGTTTATTTATATCTATTAATTGTAAAGTTACTTACTAACATTTATTAATTGTCAAATCAAAGTGTAATTTACTAGTTGAGCAGTTGTCAGTCGAGTAGTCAACGGTCGAGTAGTCAACTTATCCTTAAAAAATAATAAATATATAAAGTACTTATAGGTTGTTGAGTTTATTTATATCTATTAATTGTAAAGTTACTTACTAACATTTATTAATTGTCAAATCAAAGTGTAATTTACTAGTTGAGCAGTTGCCAGTCGAGTAGTCAACGGTCGAGTAGTCAACTTATCCTTAAAAAATAATAAATATATAAAGTATTTATTAATTGTCAAATGTTACATTTACCTATATATACAAACAAATGGTTTCTAAGCTGAATTATTAATACAAAAAATGGGTGAATCAAGTGATAAAATTAGTTTATATTTCGTTTATGAAGAAATGACTTTTGGTGTTACACTAAGAAAAGATATTAGTTACAATGAACTACTTTCTTATGTGAAGAAAAGTTCAACTTGAACGATACGTGTGATGTCATGATAACTTATAAGGTTGGTACTAGGTTCGTCCACATAGTAGATGAGGATGATGTCAGATGTTTCATCAAAAAATTTAGCAACTTTAAAGGTACGACTCAAACTCTTTTTTTTAAAACGATTGAGAAATGCTTAAATTCAAAACCTTCTACTTTTATAAATTGTGATATCGATATTAAAGTGCCTTCTATGAATTGTGATATCGATATTAAAGTGCCTTTATTTACTAAAAATGAAACCTTTGAAAATAATGAGGCAGCCGACATGTATGAACCTCTATGGGCAAAAAATACATTCAAATACATCCTACTCCACCAAATCCACAACCCATTATCAAACCCACAAGAGACACAAGCATACATGTCGCTCGTATTTTGAAAAAGGGTGACAGATTTGATAGCAAAGAATTATGTATGTATGAAATTGGTTATAAAGCTCTTTTAGACGGTTATCAGTTTAAGACTAGAAAATCGGATACAACATGATATGATGTAATTTGTATGAATGATGATTGCAATTGGAAAATAATATAATGTAAGCGCAAAGGTAGTAGTAAATGGAAATTAGGAACCGTACACGACCATCACACTTGTCCTAAAACACAAATAGGTATGCATCATCGTAATGCTACAGCAAAATTGTTGGGTCGTTTACTAGAACCTAAGTTCAAAGATAACACTAGAATCTACAAGGGAAAGGACATAAAACAAGACATATACATGGACATGAACATTGATATAAGCTATAAACAAACATGGAGAGCAAAGAATGTTGCGTTGGAATATATTTCGGGTTGCCCGGTGGCATCTTTTGCACAATTACCGTATTATTGTCATAATTTAGAGTTGACAAATGACGGTACTGTTACACACATTGAGACTGATGACGAAGATCGTTTTAAGATGGTTTTTATTGCTTTTGGTGTTGTGGTAAGTATTTATATAATAACTTTTAATGAAATATTTTTTAATTGTAATTTGTCGTTAACTAATTGTGCCTTATTTAATTAGATTCGGAGCTTTAAATACCATATGCGACCGTTGATAATAATTGATGCAACACATCTTAAAGGCAGATACGAAGGCACAAATCTGTTAGCGGTTGGAATGGATGGCAACAATCAGATTATACCAATTGCCACCGGTGTGTCTCAAGGTGAAACTGGTCCTTCATGGACATGGTTTTTGTCGAAGTTGAAAGAATGTATAGGGGAAATTCCAAATTTGACTATCATATCTGATAGACATGCAACAATCTTATCGTCTTGTGAAGCTGTATTTCCAAATGCATTTCATGGTTATTGTTGTAGGCATTTGATGATGAATTGCAAATTGAAGAGTATTAAGATGCAGTGTTTATTCTGGAAGATGTGCAAAGCTTACACTGTTGAAAATTTTTAAATGGCAATAAATGAACTTAGATCAAAAAGACCAGATGTATATGAGAAGTTGATTGAAGCGGGTGTTGAAAGGTGGTCTAGGGCATATTGCCCTCGTGATCGTTACAATTACATGACGTCTAACTCAGCTAAGTCAATCAATAATTTAACAAGAGATGTCAGAAAAGTTCCGATTACAAACCTAATGGAGTGGTACAGAAAGCTTGTGTAAGGATGGTATTGTAAACGTCGGGAAAAATATAAAGGTACGTATTTAATAAGTTAATTTCACTATAGTCAAGTCATAGTCGTATTTAGTTGTTTGTATTGATTTTTTTTGTTTATTTAGATGGACCATTGGATGAACTGAGTGATTGGGCTAAAGCAAAAATTAGAAAAAGAATGCAAAAGAGCCTTAATTGGGTTGTTGTTGGAATTGCTGTTGACAAAGTTTACGAAGTAGATGATCGTCGAAGGATACAAACTGTGGAGTTATGTAATGGTACATGCACATGTCGCACATGGCAAGTTTCAAGGTTGCATTGTGGTCATGTTTTAGCTATATGTAGAGTTATTGGATTAACAGATTGTAATCATTTGGCGAAAGGATGGTTTATGAGAATCGCTCTTAAAGGTACTTACCAAGAGTTGGTATATCCTATGGGAGAAGTTTCTAGTTGGCAGATACCTAATTACCTGCCTGATGTTAAGCCACCACATATGGATAAGCAACCATCTGGTAGACCAAAGAGCACGGAACGTATTAGATCTCAAGGCGAGGAACCAGTTATAGTCAAATGTGGAAGGTGTGGGGTGCGTGGTCACAACCGACAAGGGTGTAAGGAAACCATTTCATACACAAAAGTAAGTTATTTATAATTATTTGAAACATTATTACTTAGGGCTGCTATTATTACTTCAATAACTCGTTAACACATTTTTTAGGAAAGGACATATCCTAGAGGAAGCTCACAACAAGCAGATGACTACTTACCGTAATCAATGACATGGTCTTTCGATGCTGTCAACTTGGATGACCCTTGATGCAACATATTTTATGTTTTTAAATGAATGGAAAGACAACAATGTAATAAATTTAGGATTTCTTGGTCGGCACCTACTAGTATGACATTGTTATATTTTTTTTCCATCACAAATTGTCTTAAGAGAAGTTACACAAAAGGAAATAGGTTTTGACTTATACAACAGGTGCAAATAGTTTCCAAAAGACACACATGCAACTTGATAATAGTTTCCAAAAGAGATAGACAAGTTTGATACACAAACTAAGATGGACAGATGATCTTGTGCTCGAAATAAAATTTGACCTTTTTTTCTTGATAAGCCAAGGCCATCTGGATTGGATCTTTAACCGCCAAAGGGATCCCATGAGCTAACCTGTATATACAATAACACAATTAACTAAGTTGTAGATTAAATATTTCTATGATTGAAAAATACACCACAATTAATAATGTATATAAGTGAATCAAGTAGCTACTAACCTGTAAAGAAATAGGCATACAAACACGCCATAATCACCAAATAAACCACCCTGCTGGGGGACATTATGTTCTTGACTAAACTTAATACTATAGCTGTTGGGATTGATTCCTTTGCTCGAAAACACACCAGTACGGTGTAGAAGAACATGCATCTTAGTCTCTAAACAACTCCTCATCTTGAGATACCACAAACGATATTCAACACCTTTAATGTTTTGACTGTCATAAAATGTGACATTTCCAGATTGTATGTGAAACTGTGCAAGAGACCAATGTCGCTTAGGTTCATTTATAGGAATGAAGACCTATAAATGTTTGAAAACAATCATTGATAAAAAGATTTATAAATAACGAATGTTGTGCTATCACATGGGTTAACATAAATACCTGTTCCACATCCCTCCATGCCATGGGGTAAATTTCATCAGTCACATAAAAGAATGGCATTGAATCTTGAAATACAAGAGTAAGAAAGTAACAGCTAACAATAGACCAATCATGACATGATTGTCTAAAATGCCACATGTACCATACCAAGAGTTCAATGTGCTTAAGTTAATAAAAAACAACTTTAATGATGATCCACATATATGTGTAAGAAAAGTCGATATTAAAGTGTTATATTTACTTACATCGTCAAGTAACCACCCTAAACGCTTATCGTCAAGCCCAATTAAAGCATCCCAGAAACGCCCATTAATAAAAATATCATTACACCAAGGGAACTTGCAATGACGCCAACTATATTTAATAAGAAACTGTTCCAAAACAAAATTGCAGTAAACTTTGTCGATGCAGTTGAACGGTTGGGCTAAATCCTAAACATAAAGCATACAACTCATTACTTTATTTTCATAAACACGTTAGGTAAATAGACTCAAATTTGTAAAATACATACCTTTCCCCTTACGGTTTGAGCTGTTGACACTTTTCAATCATATATTGATCAAGCACATTATTTTGCTTTTTAAGTGTATCAATGCTAAGGACTTTCACATATGTATCTTCTTCTACTAATGGCCTGAGAACATTAGCAAACTTCCTCTTGTTTGTTCCACATTTTTCTAAAGCAAGTTTCATGTTAGTGGAGTTACTAAAGTAACTACTCTTCATGTCATTTTTTTGTTCTTTTATTTTATGGAACCTGATTCTCCTCTGGCTTTGGCCAACCAGTTATTTTCCAGCCTCTAGCTTTCGAACTTTAGACCAATCATCCTGTATTACATACATAAGTTTTAAGGCAGTACTACATAACAATTATTGAATTAATAAAAGTAAGATATCTGTTACCTTAGAAAGATCTTTTTCTAACCTTTAACAACACTAATTTTCTGTTTAAAGTTATGAGACTTCTATATTAGCATAAAATTTTATAATTCATATGCGACACAAAAAGCATGATCTAGTTGTACAAATCAATTACCTCATCAACCAAATCATCCAAGGCATCTACAAGTTCATTGACAGGATCCTTGTTAGCTGATTGATGTGGAGACACATTAAATGAAAAAAATTCACCATCTTTATCACTCCATCTGTCACCAAGATCACCAAAATTTTCACCCATTTTTTTTTCTGTCAACATATTAGAAATAATTACAAGACATATTAAACTAAACTAAAGACTACATTATTCATAAATTACTGCCTGACAAGGTGTACTAACCTTGTGCTTCAGATTTGACTCTTTTTTTAGTAATAACCTGCGTGTGTTAAAAATTTGGTAACTAAACAACAATAGCTATATGGATACATGGTGGAAAAAAATGAAGTACGTAAAAACTTACATTAATAATTATGTCCCTATAGTTTGTAGACCGGTGCTTTCAACCTCTTAATCATCTTTGGGTATAATCACAACCGGTGGCATAAACCCTCCATGGCCTTAACACGATCCTTAAGAGAAACTTCTTTGGTAGAAGTCTGACAATCAGACTCCGCATCTCCATCTTTCTCCCTACGTGTGCGAGCTAATGATATTTTTTTAAATAAGCACCAAAAAGACCTCCGTATTCAACAGGTGGAGCTCTTAGAGTATACATCTTGAAAAAAATCAGTGCTCCATTTATACCATTTCTGATTGTCCAGGGCCTCACATTTGTTAGGATAGAGGAGCCACAGTTTGGTTTTTTTCGCCTAAAGAGAAAAAAACGTATTAAGACACACAAAGTCTGACTTATTTAGAGAAAAATAATAATGCACTCACACGTCGAAAAAGTTGCCGCCATAAAATCTCCTAATTTTGGAATGTGGAAATACTTTGGACCAGGAACATCCTCTAACGGCTTTCTTCAAACGTTAACACAACCAAACGATATCAGTCACACATGAAGATTCCTAGAATCCCAATACACAACAAATGTATCAATGAATGAACATAATTAGAAACAAGTTTATGAATTAATTGACTTGACAAGTGTTTCAACAAGACAACTAACCTTGAAAGACAATAAAAATCCAGACAAGGAATATGACTCAGAACAAAGATGGGGTTCATTTTCTATAGGCATTTATGGTGCCTAATTATGCTAGTTTGGTTCAAGTTAACATTTCCTGATTGGCAACTCGTAAAACACCACATCCCGCCGTCATATGTTCACTCTCTAAGGAAAGAACAGTCCACAACATCAAGATCCATCAAACCATTCTAATAAATACATCATCAAACGGCAAATCCCAACTCATTCCTCCATGAATATAACTTCTCCAACGCGCGAACTACAACACAAACATACTCCGTATATAGTCTGATCAGAAAGGCACTAAAAAACGGTATTCATCCTTTTAACAACCTGAATTTAAGATCGATATTTAAACCGAGCTTTAATTCTATTTTAATTTTTATAGAATTTAATTTTTAACCGTTTTAACGAAAATCGTCATTTTAGCTATTTACGAGTTGTGCTTTGAATAATTACGCGTAAAGACGTTTTAAAGAAATTTAAATGTTTTAAAACGTTTTCCCCTCTCGGAAGCCAATTTATGTTATTTTTATATCATTTTCTAGACATCTCCCTCGTTTTGGTCAAACCATGTTCTAAATTAGTACTTTAACACTTTTTAATATTTGACTAAGTGGTTTTTAGCAAGCATCAAATATTGTTATAGTAAAAGTTTGTTTTCTAGAAAAAATAAAAAAAAAATATAAAATAAACATAACACTTTGAAACCAAACACACCTCTTTTCTCTCTTCTACGTCTTAAATGGGGATGATAGGGTAAAACATATGAAGACCATGTGTGAGTTAGCTTTGGATAAATTATTCTGGATGAATGAGTTACGACTAGAACGGCCAATCTAATCATAAAATTGTGCCCAGATTTTCAAAATGAGTTTGAGACCAATATTTTCATATAAAGTGCCCCATTTTCCAATTTAAAACCTGTAGGATTTAGATAAACTTAAAAATGGGCTTTCGTTTTGGGTCAAACGGAGTTATAACTATGGAATTATGCTAAAAAACGATAGAACAGATAAACGTATTTGATTTGGCACATGCAATAATGATAACTTCACTTAGGATCTTAACACTTTGAGTATTATATAAATCTTGTAATCTCATTAAACTAGAGTCTAACATCTTGTTTAAGGCGAACAACAGTTCATGAGTATACTATTATGGATTTTGACAAATAAGGTCCCATTAAGTCAAATCTGCAAAGGGAAATAAATTGTTTATGTAATGATAATTACCTACATATGAGTATAAGTAACTATGGTAATGTCTTAATATGTTCGTTTCTTTTGATATTTTAATGAGCAATGCGGTGATCTCATGAAACATTAACGTGACTTATTTTATTTCCTTATTTGATAATATTTGACATTCGGTTGTAGCTTGTGTGACTTCCACTAGTTATTTTATTGTTTGAACTTTAATCCGAGTTCATATACACTCTTCTTATGCTTTGTGTGAGAAACGCGTATGTTCATGTTTGTACATACCATTGTTTTAAAATCTTCCAATTGATGGTAGTACGGCTTTATTCTTGCACCTTCGAATCGTGCATCTTTGGCACTTTCCTTTGGAACATGAGGACTACATCTCATTACTCTCTGAGTGTTCTACTTAATCTTATGATTTGAGAAGGAATCATGCCGTACTAGTAGCACACTCCTTTTTACTTATTGTAACATTGTTTTGATATTGTGTTTTGTGTCGGCCATGCTTAAGTAGGATGATTTATAATCGTCTTATTGAAATGAATTGGGACGCTTCTTCATTTGAATAAGGAAATTATAAACCGCCGAACCATAAGTTTATAAATTATTACTTACAAGGATTGGGACGCCTCTTTTTGTAAGTGACAAATTAATTCAAATGAGTTAGGCTTATGCGTTCACCGGACATAGCGGCGTATGAATCATTCTTTGGGCTATGACCGCCATATCGACTATGTAATTTATTATATGGATTTTTCCGAATTTGTATGTCGTTCATGCACGCGAACGTTATATAAGCTAATAGTAAGTGAACCGTGTAAACCCGCTTCCAAGAATTAACGACTGATGTTAGAATTCCTCGTTTCCATCATGGTTCTTCTTTGAGCATGTATTTTTAATCTCTATTCAGTTTTAAGGACTTCTCATCGAGCGACATTCAATCCCATTCGCTTATGCACGTTGCTTATATTTGATTTTTGACTTTTCCTCATTTAGTTTCCATTGGAAAACCCCGACGAATGACTTGTCTATAATCCTCATCTCTTCACAATTTAACCTAAGTCAGACGAATTGAGCGTCACGTGAACTCCTGGCTCCCTAAAGGGGTAGATACTTTGAACAACCTGATATTTAAGATCGATCATTCTAAACCGATGCTTTAGTTTCTATTTAATTTTTTAATAGAATTTAATTTTAACCGATTTTAAACGAAAATATCATTTTAACTATTACAAGTTGTGCTTTTAATAATTAGCCGTTAAAGCGTTTTAAGAAATTTAAAATTTTTACGTTTTCCCTCCGGAAGCCAATTTATGGTTATTTTAGACTAAATACCAGATAAAAACTAGCTTAAAACAAACTTAACAATCATGATTAAACAACTGAATAAGCAAAATTCTAAGATCTTAACTAATTAAACTAATGTTTTTGGATTTTATGAGTATTTATGACAGAAATTAATAACTAATGATCTATAACTATTTAAGCAAAAACAGATAAGGACAAACAACTAATAAGCAATATAAGAGATATTTAAACACTAATAAGCAAAGAGAATAAGCAAATAAGCAATATTAAGCATATAAGCAATAACTAAGCAATTAAACTGAAATTAGAGAAGAATGAAAAGAGAAACTTACTTGATCCTTTAGCTAAACAAAAGGAACCAATAAAGGCAGCTACAAGCTCTCTAGCTTATGAATAAGCTAGAGTATAAGTCCTTGGGATCTCTTCCAAGTTAAGATCCCCTTCCAAAAAGCTCTAATCCAATTAGATCCATAATAGATTTAACTGATTTAAGGTTAAAGTAAGATTAATTCTGAATTCAAACAGCTCTATTTCAGCTTATAGACTGAAAGAGCTTTAAATGAGCTTATTAGCTTATTGAGACAATATGGCTTATTAAGAGAGTTTATGAAAAAGGAACTTTGAGAGATTAAGTAAAACTGAATTTCATTAATAAAAGTTACTGATTACATTACTTGGAAAGGAGATTACAAAACATTTTAAGAAAAATTACATTAAAGAAAATACGAGATTTAAGCTAGACTAAATTAAAAAAAACTAGATAAGAAAAAGATAAAAGCTACTTTTTTTTGTGTGTGTGAGAAGTGAGGCCTATTTATAGTGCCAAGCTGAAGCTTTTAGGCCCTCTTGCCTTGCTCTCCAAACTTTTAATCTCAACAATCATTTCTTCAATCATTTGATCTATATTGTGAGACGTTGGATCAATTTGAGGACATCTGAGGATTGCCAGGCTGGCATTCTTTGATGTGACGTTTGTGTTAGTTTTGTGAGTGAGTTTAGCACAAAACCCACATAATTTTGTGCTTTCACCATGGCTAACGTGGCATTGAGCTTGGACTAGGATAAGTATCCCCTTGATTAGACTAATTTGTCCTTGCATTTGTGCTTGAGCTTCCTTGAATTGACCAACGCACCCTTTAATTAACAAAAGCCCTTTGTTTTTTGACTGGATGGTGAAATGGGGGAGACGGGTGAATAGTAAAAGGGTTCCCGCCTATTTTTGGACAGTTAAAACTGTTGGAGTTTGGTGAGTTTGCACATTTGGTCCTTGTCATTCTTTTATCTCTTTCAAGTTATAAATAACTTTCGGAAAATGCAAGATTGGTCCTTGAGGTTTGTTATGAGAGGAAAGTGACTAAGGTTTGGGCTGAGGCTTGGCTTTTCGGGCTTCGGCTTTGTACTCTTCTGATTCTCGTGTCCGTGCTTGCTTGTTTTTTACTGTAATCTTGTGATTTTTGACTTATCCGTACCTGCATACACAAAACACAAATACAAGCATATTTTTGCCATTCTTGGTCTGTTTTGGGTTTATTTTGGGCTATTTTAGGTACAAACGGATATGTGTATTTTACACTTATCAAACACGTTAGGTAAATAAACTAAAATTTGTAAAATACATACCTCTTCCCCCCACGGTTTGAACTGTTGACACTTTTCAATCATATATTGATCAAGCACATTATTTTGCTTTTTAAGTGTATCAATGTTACATATGTATCTTCTTCTACCGGTGGCCTGAGAACATTAGCAAACTTCCTCTTGTTTGTTCCACATTTTTCTAAAGCAAGTTTCATGTGAGTGGAGTTACTAAAGTAACTACTCTTCATGTCATTTTCTTGTTCTTTCATTTTATGGAACCTGATCCTCCTCTGCTCTGCCAACCGTTTATTTTCAGCCTCTAGCTTTTGAACTTTCAGACCATCATCCTGTGATTACATACGTAGTTAAGGCATACAACAAACAATTAGTTGAATTAATAAAAGTAAGATATATGTTACCTCAGAAAGATCTTTTTCTACCTCAACAACACCATTCTGTGTAAAGTTATAAGACTAGTTAGCATAAAAGTTATAATTCAAGCGTAAACAAAAGCATTGAAAGTTGTACAAATCCATTACCTCATCAACCAAATCATCCAAGGCATCTACAAGTTCATTGACAGGATCCTTGTTAGCTGATTGATGCGGAGACACATTAAATGAAAAAAATTCACCATCTTTATCACTCCAATACTTGTCACCAAGATCACCAAAATTCACAATCTGTAACGTTATTGAAATAATTACAAACATATTAACTAACACTAGACTACATTATTCATAAATTAATGCATGACAAGGTGTACTAATCTTGTGCTTCAGATTTGACTCTTTTTTTAGTAATAACCTGCGTGTGTTAAAAATTTGGTAACTAAACAACGTTTTCCTTATATGGATACATGGTGGAAAAAAATGAAGTATGAAAAAACTTACATTAATAATAGTCTCTAGTTTGTAGACGCGTGCTTTCAAACTCTTAATCTCTTTGGGTAGAATCATCAAACTGGTGCATAAACCCTCCATGGCCTTAACACGATCCTTAAGAGAAACTTCTTTAGTAGAAGTCTGACAACCAGACTCTGCATCTCCATCTTTCTCCCTACGTGTGCGAGCTAATGATAATTTTTTTAAATAAGCACCAAAAAGACCTCCATATTCAACAGGTGGAGCTCTTGGAGTATACATCTTGAAAAAATCAGTGCTCCTTTTAAACCATTCTGATTGGGCCTCACATTTGTTAGGATAGAGGTCACAGTTTGGTTTTTTCGCCTAAAGAGAAAAAACGTATTAAGTACACAAAGTCTGACTATTTAGAGAAAAATAATAATGCACTCACCTCGGGAAAAAGTTGCCCATAATTCTCCCAATTTTGGAATGGGAAATGCTTGGACCAGGAACATCCTCTAGGGATTTCTTCAGAACGTTTACACCACCAACGATCAGTCACACATGATGATTCTAGAATCCATATCTACAAATGGTAAATGAATGAACATAATTAGAAACAAGTTTATGAATTAATTGACTTGACAAGTGTTTCAACAAGACAACTAACCTTGAAAGACAATAAAAATCCAGACAAGGAATATGTCGGAACAAAGTTGGGGTTCATTTCCAAAGCTTTATGGTGCCCTTGCTGGTGGTTCAAGTTAACATTCCTGATGGCACCGTATAACTCCCGCCACATATGTTCGCCCCAAGGAAAATCATTCCAAACATCAAGATCCTCAACCATTCTAAGAAATACATCATCAACGGCAGATCCCAACTCATGACCCATGAATATAACTTCCAATGATAACAATAAACATACTCGTATAGAGTCTGGATCAGAAAGGATACTAAAACGGTATTCATCCTCAATCAAAGACAAAAGATCTATGTTTTTTAAATACTCCCCTATCTTTTCAGGAAATACACGATCACGAAAAGTGATATCACCCTCCCTAAATTTACAGAAACTTAGAAACCCAAACTTAAATCCACTAATGAGGCAAAATTCATGACGACCAAAGTGAAGAGTATGGCCATTGACACTATAAATTAGTGGAAGATCATAGTGATCATTATCAGATATCTTTTGCTTCTGAAGCATATAATGGATGAGACTTTCCTCATTTTCAACATAAGTTAAATCCAACCACCGCCCAAAGCATGTCTCCCTAAACAATACACAACGGTCCAACCCTAGTCTATCTTTCAACAACGGAAAGTAATGGAGTTTGCTTTTAACGTGAACTCTCGCATTATATTCCTAAATTAACAAAAAAAATACCCAAATAAGTTTACAAATAAGCAGACTAATAATAAGCAAATACATGGCTCTTGCACACAGTTCTGCAATCTTAAGGGGTGTTTGGGATAATAAGAATATACTATGAATCTAGTTGTACTTTAATTGTTTTACCAATCAATCACAATATGTACTTAAATTGTTTTACCAATCAATCACAATAACATAAATAATAAGCACAACTGTATAAGCATACATAATAAGCAGACTAATGGCTGTTACTAATTAAATCTCTAAGTTTGTGTTATGTAACTAAAGCTAACTAATAAGCAAATCAAAGGCTGTTAAGGGGTGTTATAGGACAAAAGCTAACTAATAAGCAAATCCAACGCGGTTAAGGGGTGTTTGGAATAAGGATTTACAATGAACCGAGCAGTACTTAATAAGCAAATCAAAGGCTGTTAAGGGGTGTTATAAGACAAAAGCTAACTAATAAGCAAATCCAACGCTGTTAAGGGGTGTTTGGGATAAGGATTTACAATGAACCTAGCAGTACTTAATAAGCAAATCAAAGGCTATTAAGAGGTGTTATAGGACAAAAGCTAACTAATAAGCAAATCCAACGCTAAGCATACACAAGAATAAGCATACGAAAATAAGCATACCAAAATAAGCATACCGAAATAAGCATACCCATATAAGCATACGAAAGTAAGCATACCCATATAAGCATACCAAAATATGCATACCCATATAAGCATACCCATATAAGCATACCCATATAAGCATACCAAAATAAGCATACCCACCCATATAAGCAATACCAAATAAGCGTTTCATAATCAAGAAAAATAAGCAAATCAAAACATACCAAATGACTCATTGTGTTTTTCAGATTCTAACTATGTGTTTTTTAGATTCAAAAACACATAGTATACCAATAAAGTAGATTAGACACCGTACATACCCAAGAAAGTACTAGCCGCCGGTCGAGTAGCCGTCGGTTGAGCAACTGGAATCATATAAGACAAAGTATAGTGGGCCATGTTCGTGGGCCATACATTCAGAACCCAAAAAGCAAAATGTACTTTAAAAGTGACACGTGGCGAACATTGAATGGAGTTGAGTAGTCGAGCGGTTGAGTATGACCATATTAGGAAGAAGATGAAAACATGACTACTATGTGGAACTTGTTTTTGGAAAATGGGTAAAACAGTACTTACCTTTGGCTTTTGTGGTTTCTTTGAAACTTACATTTTTGATCATTTATGTACTCGATCAAAGTCGTCAACTTAGACCAGAAAATTGAAACAGTTGAAGAGTTTGACCGTCAAATCCTGTGCAACAGGAATCAAATTAGGTGCTTTAAACCAATGTTTTGAAACCCAGTTCGACCCAGCCAGTTGAACCAATTTTGATCTGAAAAACGGGTCAAATAAACTGGACTGATTATTCTTTTTGTGATATTTTACAAATAAAGCAAGTCTAATTACATATACTTTGCCATAATTTTATTTTTTTAACATGTTATAATTTTTAGTATATGGTTTGTTAGGGCCACAATATATTAATATTCATGATTTTATTATAATTTATAGGTATCATTAGGAAATATTTTTTTTTTTGTGGAAGACCGGGTTGACCCGACGGTCGAATCGGTTGAACCGGTAACCCAGTGACCCGGTGACTCAACCGGGTCCATTTATGGATAGCCCGAATTTATATGATGGTATATTTGTATTGGTCCCAAGCCCACATCTAGAAATCATCTATTACTTGTATATATTGTATCGTATGATGAATGAATGACAGACACACTTTCCCTAATCTACATGGTATCACGCCTAAACCCTAACCGATCCTACAAACCCTCATCTTCATAAACCTGTCGTTACTTTTGTGCTTAGGTCACAAGTTATCGTTAAACGTACAAGGTCACGCTCGTGCTTAGGTCACGAAGTTCTTTGTCGTGCAAGGTCACGCCGTTTGGTAATCGTGCAAGGTCGCGTCTTTTTGTTATGAATTATTGTGGCAAGATCACAACCTATTTGTTTACTTTTGATTTGTTTAGTTGTGCAAGGTCTGCTACGTACCATCCCTTTACTACATATTGCCTTCATTCACAAACCCTACTAGGTTCTTTTGTTCTTGTTTTTTTTCTTTCCACACCAACCACAAGCTTGAACCTCGCGCCACACCTTCAATCTATTTAGGACAAGCTTCCAATCATCGTGGGTATCGTTGTCTTGATTTAAAAACAAATAAGATCATCATTTCTCGTCATGTTACATTTGATGAGACCGTTTTTCCTTATGGCTCCACTCAACCTGCTTTACCACCTACCTATACCTTTTTAGACGACATACCCGATATTATCCCACCAACAATTCCCACCAATCCCGCTGTGCAACTCCCACCTGAACCCATCACTCCAATTCATAACACCCCGATCCAACACCACCCTGATGCGGCCCAATTACCTACCACGCCCCAACAACTCTCACCGGCCCAAGTTCAAACCACCGAAAATCAACCTCACTCACCGCCCCCATCCACGTCCGCGGTCCAACAACATACGCCTACTCCAACTCAATCACCCGCGACCCAAAACGAACCTGTGGCTCAATCACCTATTATAATTCCCGATCCACCTGAAAACCCGAACCCGGTTTCGATTCACCCCATGGTCACACGTTTCCGTGTCGGGACTAATCGTCCCACTGAGCGTCTCAATTTACATGTGTCTTCGGTTTCCCCTTTACCAAAATCTTATCGTGATGCGTTTAGTGATCCAAACTGGCAAAATGCTATGCGTGATGAATATCATGCGCTTATTAAAAACAAAACTTGGACTTTAGTACCTAGACCACCGGATACCAATATTGTGCGTTGTATGTGGCTTTTTCGTCACAAGTATCTGGCAGATGGCACGCTTAGTCGCTACAAGGCTCGTCTTGTGGCGAATGGTAGTACACAGTTAGAGGGGGTTGATGTTGATGAGACTTTTAGTCCGGTTGTTAAACCGGGTACTATTCGGACTGTCCTTAGTTTAGCTGCTTCTCGACATTGGCCGATTCATCAACTCGATGTCAAGAATGCCTTTTTACATGGTGATCTTTCTGAGACAGTTTACATGCATCAGCCTCCTGGATTTCGGGATTCTGTTCATCTTGATTATGTGTGTTTGTTACAGAGGTCTCTCTATGGGCTTAAACAGGCCCTCCGAGCTTGGTTTCAGCGGTTTGCATCGTATAATACTCGGATTGGTTTTTCTCATAGTCGATGTGACCCCTCGTTATTTATCTACAGACAGGGGACCGATACTGCTTACTTGTTATTGTATGTTGATGATATTGTTCTCATAGCTTCTTCTGAGAGTTTGTTGCAGTAGATTATTAGCTCGTTACATCAGGAGTTTGCTATGACAGATCTGGGTCCGCTCAATTATTTTCTAGGTATATCGGTTACACGTGATTCTTCTGGGTTATTCTTATCTCAGAAGAAATATGCTGTTGAAATTCTTGAGCGAGCACATATGGTTACTTGTAATCCTTGTCGGACTCCTGTTGATACTGAGTCTAAACTTGGTGCTGATGGTGATCCGGTCTCTGATCCGACTTTGTATCGTAGTCTTACGGGTTCCTTATAGTATCTTACCTTTACCCGTCCTGATATTTCTTATGCGGTACAACAGGTTTGTCTTTATATGCATGATCCTCGGGAGCCTCATTTCTCCGCTCTTAAAAGGATCATGCGGTATGTTCAGGGTACTTTGGATTATGGCTTGCAGTTATTTTCATCCTCCACTACAGATTTGGTGGCTTATTCTGATGCGGATTGGGCTGGTTGCCCGACTACCCGGAGATCGACATCTGGTTACTGTGTTTTTCTTGGCAACAACTTACTCTCATGGTCCTCTAAGCGTCAACCGACGCTTTCTCGTTCCAGTGCAGAGGCGGAGTATCGTGGTGTTGCCAATGCTGTTGCTGAGACTTGTTGGTTGAGGAATTTACTACGTGAGTTGCATACACCTTTGTCTTCCGCTACGCTTGTTTACTATTTATCTTGCAATCCGGTTCAACATCAGCGTACGAAGCACATTGAGATTGACATGCATTTTGTTCGAGATTTAGTTGCTGCTGGTCAGGTTCGGGTACTTCATGTTCCTTCGCGTTATCAGTTTGCGGATATTTTCACCAAAGGATTACATTCAGCTTTATTTAAGGAGTTTCGGTCTAGTTTGAGCGTCCGGTGTCCTCCCGCTGCGGGGGAGTGTTAGCCCATAATTATATGATGTATATTTGTATTGGGCCAAGCCCACATCTAGAATCATCTATTACTTGTATATATTAGATGTGTTTGGCAAGAGGCTTATAGGGGCTTATCGGGGCTTGAGCTTTTAAAATAAGCCGGCTTATAAAATAAGCCGCGTTTGTCACGCGGGCTTATGAAGTCATAAGCCCCAGCCCCATAAAAGGGGCTAAAAACTTTAGCCCGTGGCTTATAAACCATAAATTACATATTTGCCTACAAAAATATCTAACATATACCATAAAACTCATTTAATTATGTCCATTTTAGTAATTTTACAATAATAAGCTCCAACCTCAGCCCATTTGCCAAACAAGTTTACAAAAATACAAATTTCAATTTTGGCTTATAATATAAGTCCTAGCCCCAGCTCCAGTCCCATTACAAGCCCCAGCCCCAACCCCAGCCCATTTCGCCAAACATACCCATTGTATCGTATAATGAATGAATGACAGACACACTTTCCCTAATCTACAGATTAGAGACCCGGTTTTCAAAACATTGTTTTAAACCTTTAAATGCGTTCCTCAAGAGCGTATTCAGTTCATTATTTTGACCATCTTTGGTCATGTGGTTAACCTTTCAAACCATCCATATTATGCCAAGCGATAAAAAATAAGCAAAAAGATTGGACTTAATTGACTAATTTTGTACTTAACTTATGTGTGATTAACTTATTAAGTTGTTCAAAAGAGAATCCGGTTGTTGCAACGAATGAATTATTGCCACACAAATTTAAGCATAAAATTAGACATGAATTGTAAATCTTCAAATCACTTCTCTAAAAACAAAACGGAATCAATTTAATTTATATTTTTCCTGTTATGTACCTTAATTTGTATAGCATACTAGTTTTAAGATACAATATTCCAGCCAGATCTTTTTTTTACTTGAAAGAGGGGCACCCGAGCATTGTGGAGATCCGAAAACACACTGATGGTTGTATACAAAATTCTCGATTGTCGTGTGGAGTTGATCATGCATTGGATACACAAGTTCAAATCTTTTTGTTACTCCGATAAAAGAATCGCAAATCACCACCTCATTGATAAAAGATGACCCAACAAGGATGTTTTAAATTGCTTCCTTCTCAAGATTTTGACCCATGGGAGACCGATAAAGACTGATAAGAGCCTAGATTAAGTACCCTTTACGAGTTTGACGGCTCATTGTCATGAACTCCTAGTCAAAATCTCTTGGTCCAAAACAAAACATATATATTAGGGAAGTGGTTTGGACATTCTTAAAAATGATTGAGACACTCAACAGTACAGATAAAACACACTGTAAACATAATACAACTATGTAATGCACAGAGTTGGGTGTCTTAGGGGCTGTTTCTTTTTTTTCCTGATTGAATATAGATTCCGTTTAGATAAATCAAGGTGGTTGGATTAAGGATGATACAAATAAAAGTTCACACGGCAATTCTGATTTTTGAAACAAAGTATGTAGTATCAAGGGTTTTCAGTACCACCGTCCGATGTAGAAAAGTGAACACCCATGTTTGCTCATAAGTTTAGTGTAGTGATGCCAAATTTGAAATAAACTTAGTTTTGTTTTGATTTAACCAAAAACTCATCCAACACTTATTTCATAACCAATTAATCAGAAAGAGATTAGTATAAAAGCTAGGGGTGCAATAAATGAAGGGTAATCACAGAGAATCTCCTTATTACTGGGTTTACGCCCGATGACCCAAACTCCTGTTGTAGCAAAGATGCGATATCTAGATACCTAGTAGATATTATTGAAGATAAACAGTCGATACCAATAGAGCTCCATGGTACGTTTTGCATATTGTAAAAGCGGGTTACAATACTTGTGCTGCAGAGTATCCCAACGCATCTCTAGCAGATTTCTCCTGCTCCACCACAACCATAGAAGTTATGAAATTTCTTGTGTCTCACCAGACACAAGATCTAAAATGACACATACTTCACCTCAATAACTCACAAGTGTTTGATGGCTTTGATCCTTTCCTTGCACCTGATAAATACGCCTTTACCAAGAAAAGTTATTAAAAGATTACCATAAATAGATTAAGCACGAATTTTCCAAGTCTAATTATGAGATCAGCAGAATCTCGTTAACGCCATCAACTTCGATAAATAATTGATAAAGCTGAAACCAGAAATACTTATTCCTACTTTTAATTCCCAAAAAAAAAAAGGGACCAAAACACGGGAAGAAGGAAGAGTTGATAACAAGCAAGAATGAACCCTCTACCAACATAAGTAATTTAATGAAACCAAGATGAAAAAACTTTCAGAACAATTGCTGCCATCAACAGTCCCACCTAAAATTAGGATGCGGCATTATTTGCTTCCGGCCCTATATGCTATTCAGTACTCATATGATATCATTTTATGTTACCTCTCAACTTGCAGCTAGATATCGAAAACCACTAAAGTTCAACTCTTGTCTACCACCGGCGATTCGGAGTAGTGTATCATCACAGTTGTTCATAAGAACTGAACAATTCAAGCTTGAAGCTGACATCTGAACTGATTCACGGTCTGGATTGAGAAGAACGATGATCAAGGTGATTAAAGCAAACTAACTAGACACATTGCTTTGTAGAAATGGTTTTCTAGTGTCAGGGCAACCTTATACTATCATAGGGCGGCTCCATACTACCTTATGGTCCACGATACCTATCAGAATAAAAACAAAAGTCAGTGGTTATGAGTAGATACATTATATAATCTCTTCAAAACAAATTTGGCAAGGTCAAGTTATTAACTACCATATTGGTTAAATATACATGCACCTTACTGAATGTTATGTCTAAGAGGAATAGATGGCTAAAAATATAAAGACATCAACCCAGATTTGCAATTCAGCCAGAAAGGTAAAGGGCAATTTTTAGTCTTACCCAAAATTATCTTAAGAGTTCCATATAGAAGGGTATCATTATTATTTGGAGCGCATTCGAATTTTCAGAAAGACAGTACAAAAAATAAGCAAATTTATATATCTGAATAATAACTGTAAATGACGAGCAGAGCTCATTCATCACGCAATGGACGACATAAAGACGTGATCTCGAGACAAATTAGCTGTAAACCACCAGCCTTGCACCCCCCTAAAGTAAATCCCACTAACATGTTGCTTTATTTCTGAGACTAACGCATGGAAAAAAAGTTTTCATGAAAAAGTTTAATTGTTGTGTGTGTTTTTTTTTTGTTGTTGTGTGCGGGGGGGGGGGGGTTTTTTTTTTTTTTTTTTATTGTTGGTGATTTAAAGATGCTGCATGCTATGAAGAACATATCTAAGGGAATCAATAACTATCGGATAGATATGCATCTATCGACTATCCCTATCATTCTTGAGTAGTTGGCACAAAGGCTTTAGGCGAATCTAAATAAATTTACACAACCACTTATACAAAGGTAGATCAGTGAAAGTGAATGGTGGTCCATGCCACTAAGATACTCCATTAAAGTGACCAAACAATGGCACTCAGTCAAGATAATAGGTAGAAATCAAAGCGATTGGAAACAGAAGCATCATTCACGTGACAAGATATCTTGTAACATTATCTGAACTCCTTAGTTTTAACTATAATTGATCTCTTCACAAGTTCGTCATAAAAATCAATTACAAGAAAATACTATATGGTCACAAAACAACATTAAATTCATCAAAACATGTGACATCTAAAGTATCAAAGGCAACTAAATTTAACATTATAATTAATGTTGTCTACTTTCCAACCACAGCAAGCCACAATAAACAACTCCACACACTCATTAACTTTAACTCTAAAACTACTTTACCAAACTCTATTTACTTTATAGCACTAAACAAAAGTACACAAAAGCAAGCCAGTAGTTCACCTCTCTTTTTGTTTGGATAATATCCAATTAAATGTATATACCCTCTACTTATCATTAGGAGTCATACGATGCTGATACGGCGAAACTGACCCAAATTTATTCCCACCCCAATCCCTTTGTTGCATCATCATATTATACGGATGCGACTCATACCCATGATGATAACCACCAGGAGGCCCCACCATTTGCGGTGGATAAGGCATAGGCACCATCTGCGGTGGATACGGCATAGGAATCATCCCATTCCCAGTCCCATTACCATTCCCGTTATTCCCATTTCCATTACCACTCCCCTCATGTAAACTCTGCGGAACAGGAGTACTCGCAAACAACTGATCAGAACTGGACGGGCCTTCATTCGACAACCCAGACATCCGTTTCAAATACAATCTATACTTTTGCAAATGGCTAGCAACGTTCTCCCTAGTCAAACCTTCAACATTCATTAACTGAATAATCTCTTAGTACCGATTCTTGAACACCTAAATCGCCTACAACATCAACAAACCTCTTATGCAATTGAGGCGTCCACACTAATCTCGGCCTCTTGGACGTAGTCGTCCTCGCACTAACCGAATCCCCCTCTTCCTCACACCCACCACTCCCAACTCTCCTTAATTTCCTAGAATCCGAAACATCACCATTCACATCACCAACCACGTCTCCAATTTCATCATCATCATCATCATCAATAACAATATTATTATCACCAAACACCTTAAATTTATTATTTAAACTATCAAAATTATTGAATTTCTGACCAGCTAAACTCAAAACAGTGTCGTTGGAAGCGCGATTAACGTCGAGAAGACTCCGATGGGGTTCGGGAGTGATGCTAAAAGCTGAGGCAAGCTCAGGTGGAACTAAGGACTGAGATAACGGCGTTAAGTCATCGGCGTTAGGTAAACCTAATTCCCAATCGGAAACGCGGGTATCGTAATCGGTGATTCTGACTTCTTCACCCATGATGAGATTGAGATGGAATTATGAAACCCTAAGTTTATAAAATTGGGATGAGATGAGATATTTTAGGGGAAAATAAAAATGGGGAAAAGTGTGAGTTGTTTAATGAATAAAAAGTGGCAAAAGTGCAGGATCTGATTCTTACAAATATGACACGGTGGAAGTCTTACCAACACACGCGTACGTTAGGACGGACTTGATGCTTCTTGCTAGACTCACAGACAAATATTCATATTCACTGTCTAATTAAATATTTAATCCATTTCATCTCAACCATTTATTTTACTGTTTAGATTAATTCTTATTTTAATTTAATTAAAAAACCTACTTTCATTCTACTTTTTAAAAATTAAATATCTCACAAACCGTTAATCGTTACGCAAAACGAAGCATATCATCGCGACAAGAATTAAATCATCTTTTTATAGAGGGACACTTCTATATACTTTCGACGAACTTTTTTTTCGATTATTTTTTTTCAGTCACGTCTGAAAAAATCACATGTGATTTTACGAAATTACATGTGATTGTGATACAAATCACATGTGATTTTTTAGAATTTGACTGAAAAAAATTACGAAAAAAATTGGTCGAAAGTATATAGAAGTGCCCCCTATAAAAAGATAAAAAAAATACTTGACACGATGGTGTATTTTTTTCGTTTGACGTAAATTTAATTTTATCATCGCGAAGAGAATTAAATTATCTTTCTATAGACGGGCACTTTTATATACTTTCGACGAACTTTTTTTAAATTTCCGCTCAAAAAAATCACACGTGATTCGAAAAATCACATGTGATTTTTTACATTAAAAATCACACGTAAATTTGTAAATTCACATGCGATTTATGAATTTATGAAATCACACGTGATTTATTACTTAAAAAATCATAAGTGAATTTGTGAAATCACATGCGATTTATGAAATAGCACGTGATTTTTAAAAAGGGTTAATTACCTAAAAATGTACTAAACTTGACACTTTTTGTCATTGTATGTAGGCTACTATTTTTTTTGTCATTGTGTCGCTGAACTTTTAAATTCGTGCTATTGTGTGTACTACCGTTTGTTTTTTATTGCAATGTTAGTCCTTTATATAAACGATCGTTTATAATTAACTTAAAATTTCATTTTTTTTAAAAGTCTCTTTTCTTATTATTTTTTAAATTTATAAATGTTTTTACACACATTTTTATACATGTTTTTTACATATATTTTTATACACGCGCTTTTATACACATATTTTTATACACACATTTTTATACACCCGTTTTTATACATACATTTATATACACATTTTTATACAAACGTTTTATACACACGTTTTTACACATGTTTTTACACATGTTTTTACACACGTGTTTATACACACGTTTTTACACATGTTTTTATACATGCTTTTATACACACGTTTTTACACATGTTTTTACACACGTTTTTACACATGTTTTTACACACGTTTTTATACACACGTTTTTATACACATTTTCATACACACGTTTTTATACACGTTTTCATACACACGTTTTACACATGTTTTTACACACATTTTTATACAAGTTTTCACACACGTTTTAACACACATTTTTATACACACTGTTTAAACACGCATTTTTCAAGATCTATCTAGTGGTTGCATTCTTAATCGTCTCGTTTGTTTTTATAGCTATCTTTTTTAATCAGTTAGAACAAGTTTTCAAGATCTATCTAAGTTTGAACAACTTTTCAAAATCATCATACTCTTATAAACATAAGTGTAAAAATGTGTGTATAAAAACGTTTATAAAAATGTTTGTATAAAAATGTGTATAAAAATGTGTGTATAATAACGTGTGTATAAAAATTTGTGTATAAAAAGGTGTGTATTAAAATATGTTTAGAAATTTATGTATAAAAACGTGTGTATAAAACGTTTATATACAAATATGTATATAAAAATGTGTATAAAACGTGCGTATAAAAATGTGTGTATAAAAGCGCGTGTATAAAAATATATGTAAAAAACATGTATAAAAATGTGTGTAAAAACATTTATAAATTTAAAGAATAATAAGAAAAGAGACTTTTTAAAAAAATCAAATTTTAAGTTAATTACAAACGATCGTTTGTATAAAGGACTAACATTGCAATAAAAAACAAACGGTAGTACACACAATAGCACAAATTTAAAAGTTCAGCGACACAATGACAAAAAAAATAGTAGCCTACATACAATGACAAAAAGTGTCAAGTTTAGTACATTTTTAGGTAATTAACCCTAAAAAGTTCATCAATGCAATTATATTACACCAATTGCCCTTTTTTTCAACATAAATTAAATCTAACCATCTTTTTTTTAAGGAAACCATCTTCTTGTTTATCAAATACATTTTTAACTTTTCATAGTCTGCTTTGTTCAGATTAAGGGATTTAAAAAAAAACAGTCGAATTCGAGAACGAAAGCAAATAAAGGAATTCTATTTGGTTTGCGTAACTACGAACATGCTTTGGTTAGTATTTGATTTGGAACCTGCAAAAGCCGACATACTAATATCAATAGTAAATGACATGACTTGCTTGAAATTTACCGTGATTTGGAGAATATCTTCAACACCTCTACGTTCCGGTCATGGACAAGCTTAAAAAAAATTGATGGATGTTTGCCAAATAGTATTAATATTGGTTAAAATGCTGATATTTTCGAAGTGAACTTGATCCGGAAGTTTGCTGTCACTCAAATACATGTCTTTTGTAGCTAGTCTATTAATATGTCAAACGAAATACTTAAATACATATCTTTTTAATTTATTTAATAGTTTTAAAAAAAATGTACCTTTTAATTTATTTTTATTTCTTTTATCTCGTAAAAAAATACTGTAATGTGTCACTTGGTGACTTAAATTCGATTCTAGTAAATACTCCCTCCGTCCCATATTAAGTGTCCACAATGGAATCTTTTAAGTCTTTTTTTCTCAACTTTGACCATAAATATTTTTGTTTGTGTTATATAATATTGAACGAAAATTCTACCAACGAAAAATATATTCAAAACTCTATCCATTCATATATCTTGCATTCAACAATTTAAAATGCCAAAAACAATTAAGGAAAACTAAAAACGACCGAAAGCTAAAATGTGATTAAAACCTAAAAACAAGACGGATCCAAAAAACGCATTAAAAACCTAAATTTTCACAAATAAAACCCTAAAATGATTTTCTAAGTTTTTATAAATTATCTGGAGAAGAGACTAAATTACTAAACTAAAAGTGAAAATTAAAGAACAACCTAAATCGACATATTTTAAAGCAAAAAACGAAGAAACGAGAACAGGTTAGAAATCCCTACTATAAAAAGTGAAAATCTAAAATATTAACCCTACAAAAACAAAATTAATTTTCCTAGGTTCTATTTGATAAAAGAAAATTTTGAAAAAAAGACTTATATTTTTTTGACTTTTTAATAATTTATTATGAATTAAAAACACTTTTAAAGAAAATAAATGTTTAAAAATAGCAAACAAATTTGGAAAAATCTCAAAAATACAGAAAAGTAGCTTGAAAGGAGTAGAATGCAAGAAAAATAAGAGCAAAAAAGGAGGGCTTATAAATAAGCCAGAATAAGCAGAAAAGTGCTTATAAGCTAAAAAGGGAAAAGTGACTATATTAACTAAATTGTGCGAACCTAAAATAGAAAAGTCTCAAGGGCAACTTGTACAAGAGAGCAGTGTGTGTGGTTTAGAGTATGAAGGGGGAGGTCTGGGGTTCGAGCCCATGTCTCTTCTTTTTATAAAAACTTTTTTAAAAAAAAACTTTTAAAACTCAAAAAAATAAGCAATATTAAAAAAAAGTACCTTTTTACAAAACTTAAAATAAGCAGAAAAATAAGCAATTAAAAAGAAGCAGATTACACTATTTTGAACCAAGCCCTACAAATCCTAAACTGTTAAGCTATAAAGGCTAAAATAATCTAGGTGAAAATGAAATAAGCCAAAACAGATTAACTGCTATCCCTAATAAGCTAGTATGAAAAAGAATAAGCACAAAGATAAGAGCAAAAAAGTGCAGAATAAGCAAATTGCAATGTCACAAAATGGGCGACCAAACATCCTTGGGGCACTCTTTGTGGCTTAATGGCTTAATACAATCTATAAGCGCAGCACAAGTGCTACTGAAAAGCAAAGAAAACAAAATTTTGGAATTCAAATAAGCTAGCAAAATGTGCTTGTGAAATGGGCAGTACACACTCATGGCATATGCTTAGTGTTTGTGCTTTTTTGAAAAGACAAATGCATAATCTGCAGCCTATAAAATAATCTAGCAAATAATCTTAAAATAGAAAAACAAGGGAAAACATATTGGGATGAAAGGAAAAAGAGCTTAAGTCAAAAATTTAAAAACATCAAATCAACTTATAAGGCTGATAAAAGGCCTTGAAAAAGGCAATTTTTACACTAAAAAAAAATACTTAAGAAAAATCTTGACAGATTTAACAAAAGAAAAGAAAACCAAAGACAACTTATCCTACTCTATTTTACACTCAAAATGACTCAAAAACAAGGTTTAAAATCAATTTTTTAATGCTTGATCAAATAAGCTGTGTTACCACAGTTTTGGACCAACAGTTTTCAAAACACTTAGAAAAACTTAAAATGTGACTCAAATACTTAAAAAAGTTTTTTTGAAAATGACTTAAAAAAAACTAAAAGAAGCTTGCCAAAGATGGTCAAGGTCACCCAATAGGTTTTTGTAACAATTGACTTAGTTATCACCCTTGACCCAAACACCCTTTAAAGTAGGGGAAACCCAAATTCACAATGATTTAAAGGGTTTTGAGCTAGGTATTTGGCAAAAACAGTTAACAAGGAACACAGAATTAGCACAAATAGCAAAAAAGCCAGCAAGAATAAGCACTAAAACAAGCTATACGCAATAAGCAGTTTCACAATCATTAGAGACATTTTTTGGAAGTAAAATCATAGAACAAAGCATATAAAATCAAAAAATAAGAACCAAATAAGCATAAATGACATTAATAAGCGAGGAAAACAGAAATAAGCATCAAAGAAGCCATCTGAACAGTGAAAATAATCAAAAAAGCAATAAATGGAAAACAGATAAACTACAGGGGTCCCTACCCTTAAGGCTATGAAATAAGAGCTTTCCAAAAAGCTTATAAAACTTTCCTAAGTAACTTACCATAAGCTCTAAACCAATGGCCATCACTTATAAATCATGCTCCTTGCTTGCTTGATTTTTTGATATTTTTTTTTGGATTTTTAAGTTTTTTGACAGAAAATATAAATAAGCTTTAATATAGGCTTTTAATGGCTTAAAAGCTTGTACCAAGGCTTAACAAGACAGTATTTAAAGACAATGTAATGTAATAACAAGTATTTAAAAAAGCTTTAAAAATACAATGATTAAAATGCAATTAATATAAATGCAAGAAATTAATGTGACAAGTATTAAAATGAAAGTATTAAAATGGCCCAAAATTAGGTTTTACAAGATTTTTTGCCCTTCCCTTAAACACTAAAATTCGACAAAGGAACAATTGGAACTACACTATGGGTCCTATAAATACTAAGTCTTCATGTCTTCTCATTGTGTTTCATCAATGCTGCGAAAGAAATGAAGGTGGAGTTTGTTGTGAGAGATGTAAGTCCAAAGTGATTGATCAAAACATCCATTATGCTTGGGTCCCAAAGTACAAAATCTATCACATCCCGTAAATTCCTTGTTTTGCATTTCCATCAACCAATATTGACCATAGGAATGCCGAACGTGATGTTATTAGGAGGTTTGTGCGGTGGGGGTGAGTTGTATAGTGAATGTTTGGCCTGTTGTGAAACGAGGCAAATCGGAGTGGGGGGACCGGGGTGAAGATTTAGGTAGAAAGGTGGTTTGTAATACCCAGTTATTTGTTTTGTAGTAGGGGAGAAAGTTTAGGGGAGTTGGCACGAAGTCTTTTACCCCTCAATGTTGTAATATTTATGTGGGCACGGAAAAGTCCAGGGCTAGTTTAACTTATGGGGATGTTGGCCAGTAATAAGTCCTTCATAGTCATAAGATGTTTTTGCAATTCAGTCCTTGTGGTATTAACAATGTTATTGCTAAAGGTTATAAAAGGCCAACAACAAGAAAAACAAAGAAGGAAAACAAAAAAAAACAGAAAAAAAAAAAAAAAAAACATAAAAATAGAAAAGGGAAACAAGAGAGAAACCAAACAAAAAACAAAAACAGAACACAAAAAAAAAACATGAAAAAAAACCAGAAAAAAAGATGAAACAACAAAAAAAAAAAAACATAAACGATACCAAGACGCAAAAAATAAAACAGCCGACCACCCTCCCCTCCCACGCCCGCCCACTCCACCGCACCCCTCCCTCCCCACCCCCCCCCATTCCCAAACCCGCTCCCCCCCACCTGGCCCCCCACGACCAGCCAGCCCGTCCGCCCCTCCCGCCCCTCCCATCCTCCCCCACCTCCTCCCCCCCCCCTCCTCCCCCCACGCGTACCCTCACACTCCCCCCCCTAGCACCAGGAAAATTTACACTAATTTTTTTTTGTTTTTGGTTTATCAAAAGTAAATTCACAATTTATTTTAATAACGGACAACGATAAAGACAACTTAAACCTAATAATCGACAAGCTTCTCGGTAACTCTTCGAAAAGAAAAACGCACAAAGGAGCGGAGGAATAGGAAAGCGCGAAGCTATTAAAAACCTTTTTCCTTTAGGGTCGTAGTTCCTAGGAACAACCCGCCTTATACCCCTCTTAGAGTTTGTTTATCTTTTAAAAGGTGAACCGTACCTCGCAAGTGACACAAAAGGCAAGTTTTTAAATCTTTTGTTCGAGTTGGGAACCAACAAGTTCACCGGAAGTTATTATGATAATACCTCAGTTGAGAATATTATATTTTGGTATTTTACCAATTTGTGAATTTTATTGATAATTAAAGACAATGTTTTTATATTTTTGGTTTTTTTTTAAATGATAATTATACTAAAAAGAAAATGAAAATATTTTTGTACTTTTTTTTTTTGGTTTTTTTTATGTGATAATATTCACAGATTCAAACACTTCTTGACAAACTGAACGATAATCGGCTTCACAGCGCTCCCCGGCAGCGGCGCCAAAAATTGATTAGTTAATTTTCAAACTATATATATAATAAAATATAAAATATATATAATCTAAAAAAAACACAATAATCAATGAAACCAGGAAGCAGTATAGAATGTTCCCGGGTCGTTTATCCCCAACGAGGCTGTGCTGGAAAATCGATACAGTCGGAAGATTGGAGTTTGAATGAGAGAGTGTGGCAAGCTAAGTTAAACAATAACAAATAAAAACGATTAAGAAAAACCTAAAAATTATGAAATTAAACTGAAAAACGAGAGCACGAATCCCGAACAAGGGGTCAAAAACCTAAATTCTTCAAAATTAACCCTACAAAGAAATTTTTGCTTCTAAACTACTCTAGGGGACTAATAATGAAGAATGAAAAAGACTAGACTGAAAACGGAGGTCGTTTGACCCAAAAACGAGTCAAGACAAAAACCGTACCCGAGCCCCGTTCTTTAAAAATCAAAAAGTTACAAAAATGACCCTACGAAAATTTTTGCATTTTTCCTACAAAATATATGACTAAAGAAAATTTTCTAAAAAAGAAAAATATTTTTTTGATAATTTTTATATTTTTTATGAATTTTTAAAACTTATAACGAAATTAAATTATAAAAAATACTAAACTATTTTTAAAAAATCTGAAAAATTTACCTAAAATACTAGACCTAAAACTCTACCTAAGAAAAATAAGAAACCCAAACTTGAGCTTATAAATAAGCTCGAAATAAGCTGGAAACAGCTTATAGCTTTAAAGTGCAAAAAGGGGTTAAATATTAAACCACTTGGGACTCTAACAGAGAAGTCCCAAGGGCGCAGCGGTAAGACTTGTGTTAAAAAGAGGGGTGTATCGAGGGTAGAGGCCCGGGTTCGAGTCTTGCTCACCCGGGTTTCCCCTTGTCTCCTCTCTTTTTTTTTCACAAAAACTTTTTACACAACTTTGATAAGCTCATTGAGCTTATCATTTTTCATAACTACAAGAATTTGTAAAAGCTTATAAATAAGCTGAAAAAGGGCTTTTCTTTGGACAGTTTGCTTAAATAAGCTTAAAGGCAAAAATGGCTAAGTCTTTTGACTGTTGGCACAAATAAGCAAAGAAAATGGGAAAATAAGCACAACAACTTAACACACTAACAATATGAGCTACTAGGAACAAGAATAAGCAAATGAGATAAGCTCAATAAGCCAGAAATTGGCTTAAACCCTCAGCAGTACTAACTTGGGAGTTAGTACTGCTAGGGTGAAAATGAGGCTTTTCTTTGCACACAATAAGCAATGGTAAGGACAATAAGCTATCTAGGGCAACTAACACACCTAATAAGCAACTAAGGACTCAAAAACAACAATTAAAGAGAACTAAATAAGCTGGAACAACAATAAGCTATATCCTAAACTATGCTAAAGGATGACCTAGAGGTCTGAAATTGAGGGGCTTATCAACGAGCTTATAATGGTTTTAGAAAAGCCAAAAACACAGGATAAGGTTGCACAAATAAGCTTAGGAAAATGAGTGCTTAAAAACAACCCTTAGCACCAGGGTAACTAAAGCCTTAAACAAAGGGGCTTATATTGACAGCTTAAAATAAGCTGTCAAATAAGCTTAAAATGGAAAATAAAGTGAAAACAGATTGAAAAGGGCTTAAGGTGAGCTTATGCTCAAAATTTCATTTGCTAAAAACTAATTAAACCTGCTGATTTTAGTCTTTGAAAAAGGGCTTTTTCTTTAAACAAGTGACAACAAAAATATTTGGCAGACTTGACTTAAGTTAACAAATGACCCAAAACTCTTTTGTAAACTTGTTTAGACAGTCATATAAAACAATAAATGACACATTTTGAAAAACTAAACACAAAGATTCCAAAGGCTTATCCAAATAAGCAACTTTGGGCTTTTTCTTTAAAACCACACATTTTAACAACAACTTAAGAAAACTTTGAAAAACATTTTTTTAGCTTAAAGATTTGAAAACAGACTTATTAAGCTTAAAAATGATAACCACTTTGGTCAAATGGTCACACCATAAAACCCATACTGCTTTTTGACCCATTTTGGGCTTGACCAAACACCCCTTTATATTCTAAAAACGAATTTTAAAGCTTACAAAAACTGAATTAAGCTAAAACTTTTGAAGTTAACTAGCAAACATGCAATAATAAGCACTAAAAAGTAAAAAGCAAAGAGAGATAAGCACTTTTAAAAGCTAATAAGCTAATGACAGAAAAGCTATATTAGGCAGTTTTTAAACAGTTTGGCAAGAGATGAATAACAAGCAACTAAAAGGTATTTTAACCCATCATGAAACACAAATAAAGCATAATAATAACATAATAATCTAAAAACAAGCAATAATCAGCAATGCTAACTAAACAGTAACAATAAGCAAATTTTAAAAAGAACTCATACTTTTATCATTGCTACAAGAACAGGATTAAGTGAAACCTAATTTAGCTCTAAAACCTACCCATTAGCTTATAAACAAGCTACACTAAGCACCCAATGAGCCATCCATAATTGCTCATTCATCCACTTGATCCAACAGTAACTTTTCTTTTTCCCTTTTTAATTTTTCTTAAACTTTTGTATAAAAGTGTTAAAACAGGTTATGAAGAGACTTATATTAAGCTTAAAAGTGAGCTTCAAGAAAACAACATTTTAAAAGGGTAATACTGAATTTATAAAAAAAAGGAGAATGCAAAGTATCATCAAAGTTAAATGAGATATTAACAACTAACTGAATTAACATAAAAAAGCTAAACTAAAAACTACTCCCCTCAAGGGGCTTACAAAGTCTTAAATAGTAAAAAAAATCTAGGGTTCCTGTCTTGGTCCTCTCTTGTCTTCTTCCTAGTGTGTTTCTTTGTAGACACACAAATGTCTTGTGTTTGTTGTGAGATTGTAAACACAAAGCATCCTACCCTGTCATTAGTCTTGTGCCCGTCGAATTAATATCAACCATTGATGAATTTTTGAGGGAATTTGGATTGCCAGCTTGGCAAAGGCCATGTGGGGTGGGGTTTAGTTATAGTGATGGGTTTGGAGTGTTGTGGGATGGTCAACGAGGATGATAGAGACAGGTTGTGGGGTTTAGGAGATTGGCGGGAAAAGCTTTGGGAAGATATACAGTGTTTCAAAACCAGGGGAGGGGTTTGGGGTTTTGTCAAGATTAGTCCCTCATTTAGAGCCTTTTTGCATCACAAACAAAACGTCCTTAGTGTATTATACAATTGGGCGTTGGCAAAAACACCCCTTGAAAGTTATATTGAGTATTACACCCATGGTCCTTGTTAGTTATAACTTCTTGCCATTGGCAGAAACACCCCTTGTGGTTTATACTTTAGGCATTTGGCAGTTTTGGCCCTTGTGAGTATTTTCTTCTTTAAATAAGTTTAGGGACTTGTCAATTTGGGTGCCTAAACTTATTTTTCTACACTTCTTGACTTTTGGATTTGTCGGGTTGACTTTGGTTGACTTTTTGACACTTGGGCTTTGTCTTTTCCACGCTTTTCCATTCCGTGTCCGGTTTTGTCGTTTTGGCTTTGTTTTTCGTCCTTTTCTTAGATATCCATTCCTGCACAACACAATTAGCAAAACAAGCATATTTTTGGCATTTTAAGTCCGTTTTTGGTTATTTTAACTTGTTTTTAAAGGTAAAAGGTATGTGTAATTAAACACATACCAAAATCCCCCATACTAAGGTATTGTCGTGTCCTCACGCAATGCTATGAAGTAAGCATTTAGAAAACTAAGAATCTCGATCACCCTCGACTAATAACTTGGAAAAGTAGCTAAGTGTTCATCGAGGAAGTTAAAGACTCATAAGTTTTGAAAATCCCCGTCTTTACCATTTTCTATATATACACCTATTCCTACACATCTTTTTGTATTTTTCATTTTTCCATTAATCAACTTAACTAGAATGTTTTGACTTTCGTTATTTAATAACCTTAAGGGATCATAGAACAAGATGCATTTCGATCCGAGAATGCCCCAAAAAGGATAAATTCATCGTTCCCGGAATTTTATTTCACTTATTCAAACCAATAAGCTTAAAACGAACATCACTTGTTAATTATGAGTTAAGATGCTAACACTACTCATATTTGCAATTTGTAAACTTTTCACTCCCGACAATTTATATCTTAAGGTGTGTGTGCTATTTTGAATTTCAACCATGGATCAATTCTATGTTTCACGTTCCACCCGAGAATAATGAGTTTGAAGGCGAGATCATCCCATGTAGCGACTTTCGTCTCGGCACATCCCAACCTTGCGGTTAAGTGACCAGGCTTTTGACACCCCACAGAGACTAGTATCGGGACTCACGGACCTTAGGTTTCAAAAACTCTCAGGTTTTCCGTATGCATAGCTTATAAAATAAAATAGCCAAATTTTAAAAGCATATTTGAATTTAACAAAAAGAGATCTTTTTATTCACACTTAATATTAACTATTTACGCAGTTTGTAACCCCTTTTAGAAGACTGCAACATCGGTTGTGAGCCGGCAAGATGCAGCAAACTTTTATCAGTCTCGGATTATTATTCTTACTATGGGTTTTCTTTAGAAGGCTGTAACATCGGTTGTGAGCCGGCAAGATACAGCAAACTTTTATCAACCCACAGTTTATTATATTTTTGCATTTTTCATCATTTTTTTTTATTGGGAAAACGTCTTTTTGAAAAATTCAAGTATAAATTTGAACTAAGTCTAAAGTTTTTGCTATATACTACATAAAAATTATTGATTTAAGTTTAATTTCCAAAAGTAGCACGTAATACTAGTCAGGTAGAATCTTATGGGAAAAAAAAGCGACAAATTCATACATATCTCTTAAGACATTCCGAAATAAATCCTTGTTAGTTAGCATTCAACAGCATACTTAACACTATCATTTTTCGTTCTTCGCAAATATTCGCGAACGCTTAGTCTAAAAGTTAAGGAACAAGCTAGAGCTCAACACGCTCGATCGAGTCAAAATTTATTCTTATTCTACCCAGTAGGAAAGTCAAAATTGTGACAAAACACTTATTTTATTTTTGAAAATTTTTCATTTTTTTGAAATTTTGGTGGTAAAAACGGGATTACGTGATAACAACGGCTGCAGGCACAATCAAATCGAAGATCCCCCCATACTAGAATGAAACATTGTCCTCAATGTTTTACGAAGGGTTTCTACGTAAATCCTAAGCCGTTTATGAAGTATGCTTAAAGATAAACGTTAGTTTGACTAAGATTAGGATATCGGGATTTCCCAAATGAAGCTGAGGATTATAAACTCTGGATCGAAGGACAAATAGCACGAGAGGCTTCAAAAATCCGGGACATCCTGGACAATACAGCACAAAACACAACACATGGAAAAGGAAAGAGGCAAGCCTCCTCACAACAACTAAACACTTATTCATTACTACGCTAGCATACTACTACTACTGATAAACTAGGATAAGCATGGGGTGCCTCCCACGAAGCGCTTGTTTAGGGTCACAATGCTTGACCTATATCCCTGAATTTAGTTATCCTTAATGAATGTTGGAGTCGGGATACCATAGCAGGGATATTCACTCCAAAGTAAGTGCTGAGACGATGAACCATTTAGCTTTGAGTTTGGCCCGGAGTTCGAGATAGCCTCACGGTGCCATAAACGTGAAAACTAGTACAATGGTAAATGCCCCAGAACCAACGGATTCCAATTTGCCGGAGAAGAATTTTCATCTTGAGTGAAGAGGAGGACTTGATCACCGACGTTGAAAACTAACGCGGTTTGTTGACTTGCGTCATGAATTCCTCTAGTATTTCTCTTTGTAGAATTAAAGAATTTTCATAGGGCTTGATCACAGGCCTTCACATAATTCATTGAGATGAATTTTGCGTTGATCACCACTTTAATGAGAGATCAAAGTTTGCATTTAAGGGCCCAGTAAGCTTTGGCTCCAACCTCAATGCGGCAGATTGCATGCCTTTCAATACAACATGTACGAATACACCCATGGGTGTTTTGTTACGCTGTATACGGAAGGCCCAGAGAGGCGTCATCCTAGTTGGTCTGACCAAAGAGTCAACGATACTTCGCCCACTGTCCTTTCAAGATTTCTTTTTAAACCATACGATTTGATAATTCAATCCTGCCCACTGATTTCTAGGGAGATACCGGTGGAGAGACGATAGTGGACTCCTCATATTTAAGCATGACCTTTGCAAATTGGTCATTGCAAAAATGTGTTCCACGATCACTGATGATGGCACGGGGGGCACCAAATCTGGCAAAGAGAGATTTAAGAAATTTGCAAACTACTCGGGCGTCGTTGGTGGGGAGACGCTTCGCTTTAACCCTTTTGACAGTAATCGACCCGCCTAACAAAGTATGTATTTGTTGCCTTTAGAAGATGGGAAGGGTCCCATGAAGTCGATTGCCCCAAACGTCAAAGATTTCAACAAACTTTGATGAAATTTATGTGCATCTCATCCCTTTGGAAATTTTTCCTTGTCGTTGGCACGAGTCACAATTTTAAACCAACTACGTTGGCATCTATAAATAAATTGAAGGCCAAAAGAATCCGGCCATCAAAGACCTTATTGGCGGTGAGAGTTGCAACTCGTGATGTCCCCCGGTGGGTCCAATTGAGGGCAAAAGCGCTTCGATGAATGTCCGAGAGCTTCGTTGCCGTGCACCACCACCGCCGGATCATTGACGCAACAGTATTTTGAACAGGAAAGGGTCATCCCAGAATTATTTTGACATCTTGAAAAACTTTTTTTTTCTGTTGGGATGACATTCCCTTGATCAATGAAATTCCCCGCATGGTAGTATTGCGAAATCTGCAAACCATTGGTACTATTCAACATGGAAGAGCAACCTGATCCAAGAGTTTCGGAGAGGAAATGTTTTTCGTTGAATTCCTTATTCTCGAGTTTTGTCTTGATGAGGTTCTCAAGTCTGGAAAGATGATCGGCGGCCAAAAAAAAAAAAAAATAAAAAACACAAAAAAAAAAAAATAAAAAAAAAAAAAGAAAAAATAATAAAGTATTCCTCTCCTTTTTTGTCTCGGATGACAACATCGAATTCTTGGTAGCAAAATGATCACACGCATGCAGTCTTGGCTAGCATCTTTCTTAGCGAAGGAGATATTTTTAATAGCATAATGGTCGGTATAACACTACACATCCTTTAAGACAAACAAATATGACCGAAATTTCTCAAAAGCGTACACTACGGCAAGTAATTCTTTTTCGGTCGTAGTGTAGTGTGCTTGAGCTTCAGTCATGGTCCTTGCTGGCAATAGTGTATTTGGATGGAAATGCTGTTCCTTTCGTTGCCCTAACTGCCCCAATTCAAAATCACTTGGCATCACACATTAGTCGAAGGGCAAAGTCCCAGTCAGGAGCAATCACGAATCGAGCCTCAGTCAATTGTTCTTAAGTGTATTAAAAGGATTCGATACACTCTTTGAGAGAAAAATGGAGTCTCTTTTTCAAGCAGATGAGTCATTGGGCGGGATATTTTTGAGAAGTCTTGTATGAACCGTCGGTAAAAACCGGCATGCCCAAGAAAACTTCGGACACCTTTCACAGTAGTCGGGTGAGGGAGCTTGGCGATAACGTCAACTTTAGCTCGATCGACCTCAATTCCTGATTTAGAGATTTTGTGTCCAAGAACAATGCCTTCTTTTACCATGAAATGGCTTTTCTCCCAGTTTAGGACCAAATTGGTCCCCTTCACACCGTTTAAAAGCATTTTGTCCAAATGGGATAAGGCAATGTAGAGAAAGAATCCCGAAACGGAAAAGTCATCACATAAACCTATCCATCGTTTTCCCTCCGATCATGACGAGAAGATTGCCATCATACATCGTTGGAACGTGCCGGGTGCATTGCATAGCCCAAAAGGCATGCGACGATAGGCAAATGTTCCGTATGGGCAAGTAAAGGTTGTCTTTTCTTGGTCCTTCGGGTCTATGGGAATCTGGAAATAACCCGAAAAGCCATCGAGGAAACAATAGAATTGGTTTCCCGCGAGTCTTTCGAGCATTTGGTCCATGAAGGGAAGTGGGAAATGGTCCTTTCGGGTAGCCTCATTCAACTTTCTATAGTCGATGCATACTCTCCACCCTGTGACCAATCGAGTCGGTATAAGATCATTTTCATCATTTTTGACGACGGTCAATTCCACTCGCTTTTTCGGTACACAATGCAACCGGACTTACCATAGACTGTCAGAGATCGATAAATAATCCCGGCCGTCAAGAAGCTTTCAACTCATTCTTACGACGTCGTGGATTTTTTGGATTTACCCGCCTTTTGATCTGAACGTCGGTTTCGTAATGCCTCTTCCATGAGAATTTTGTGGGTACAAAACTCTGGGTTGATACCCTTGATATCAGAAAGTTTCCAAGCGATGGCTCGCTTGTGGGACTTTAGAACCTCGATTAGAGCTGCCTTTTCCTCATTCTTCAAGTCTTTTGCAATTATGACGGGCAACTTGTCGTCACCCTCCAAAAATGCATATTCCAAATGAGGTGGCAAGTCCTTGAGTTCAACCTCAGGGGGCTCATTAACTGAAGAGTTTGCTTCACAGATTTTAAGATCTTTTCGAGTTTCCGGAAAATAAGTTCCTTGATTGGGAGGTTGGTGTGATGGATCACTATTAAGAATTGATTTCGAGGAGAATAGTCCCTACAGGGTCATAATATGATGGATCAACTTCCGTTGAAGTTGGATCATCACTATAGCAAGAAAAGAGTCTTTTTCTTCTAAAAGGAAAAATCACTGTCCCCAGAAGGAGTTAAAGTTGAGAAAGCATAGAGACATTGATCTAGTAAAAGGAGTGGGATTTCCACTCGAGATCACATCTGAGAAACCAAGAACTTCTTGAGAGTATTCTTCACAAGCCATATCAATGACGTCAATTCGGTTTGCCGTCATATGATTGTAATTAGCCGTGTATCTCGAAGTTTGGTCCAGATTTAATTTAAAGTCCCTCTCTGCGCAACACGAAGGGTTATCTCCCCCTCGTATACCATCTATTAATGCACACTGTTCTTAAGAAACTCCTCCCGAGGATAAGAGGTACTCGGTGGGTCCCAGGACAAATCGACGACTACGAAATCTGCAGGAAATTGGAACTTCCCCACTGTTACATAGACGTCTTCAGCGATACCGATTGGTTCAGAGATTGAACGGTCCGCTAACTCAAGCGTCATGCAAGTTGGGGTTAGTTCGGGAAGAGAGAGAGTTTTCCAGACGGAATATGGCATAAGATTAATGCTTGCGCCAAGATCGGCCAAGGCGTTGCATGTATTAATCCCAGAAAATTCACATGGAATGAGAAATCGGCCAGGGTCTCCAAGTTTCTTTGGTAACTTGTTTAGGAGGACCGCTGAGCAATTCTCATTCAATGGAGTTCTAGCCATTTCACTCAACTTTTCCTTGTTTCCGATTATGTTTTAGAGTCGAGGCCGAATTTTGCATAAGCAATCAAGGCATCCGTACAGCAAAATTTCGAATTTAACTCATCGAAAGATTTCATAGAATTTCTCAATTTGGTCGTTAGCTTTCTCACGACGTCTTTCATCATTTCTTCTTGAAGGAAATGGAAATGAGTGGTTTTGGTTAGGCTTGAAGCACTAACAGAGCATTTTACGGGCTCGATAGATTGATTCATAGGATGGACCAATAGGGGACAACCGAAAAGGTGGGATGTCTTCGGTGCTATCCCGTTATTAGTAGGAGGCATCGTACCTTTGAGACCTCGTTCCACATCTACTACTTTAGAGAAGAAGTAGTATGAATCGTGGGGTCCCTTGTAAGCTACACCACTTCGGAGTGGTAATACCCTTAACCCTCCTTCGTGTAAGTAACAGTGTTATCTTAGGAGAGTTTCCCGAAGTGGATGCGGAGTATGGAAGTGACAAATTTGAAACATGTCTGTGAGATTGGATCATTTGATTTGCATGGTTTTGACCTTGATTTTTAGCAATGTTCCACACATCACAACATCATTAGCCTTTTACATAGCTTGGAAATCTCCTTAGACTACACCTTGAATCTGAGAGCTGAGAACTTGATAGGCGGGAGCTTGATAAGCAGGAGTTGAACAACCGGGGTGAGGTCGATAGATTTGACCTTGATGAATCGGGTTGGTAAGCTGAGCTTGATCAGAAATTCCCTCGTTTTGGTTGTAACGATTCTGATTGTTTCCCTTGATTTGCACATGATTGTTTTGAAACGGAGGAAAACCGGGTGGTTCGAATTTTGATTTGAAATCTGCTCGATAACCGGTGTTTCCTTGGTTGTAGTTACTGCGGCTGCTTGTGACACATATCTTGGAATATTATCTCGATAAACATTGCAGAAGTGGCTGGAAAGTTTGGTAGGAATGTGAGCAACCACCGCAAGTAACACAATTTTTCCTCAAACCGCTTTTAATAGAGAGTAGGCGGGAGATTGATTTTCTTATCAAGAAGTAAAGCTTTCACCATATCTTTCAACTCCACAAAACTTCCTGGAAGAGATTCCGGGGTAAAGTGCTATCGGCACTCAGACTTTTTGCAACAACGGTTTGTTTACGTGAATTACAAATTGGATTTCCTTGCTTTCACTGATTCTTCAGGCGAATCACGAGGCATTTTGTCCAAAATCCAACCCGCGGCGAAATTTAAACGATACTTGATCGTAAATCCCACATGGTGTGGACATGCCTGAAGAAGAGCTTAAAATCGTCCCATGCTTCATAAAACGTCTCATCAATCGTTGTTAAAATCCTCGTGATTTCATTTTCGAAGATTTTTTTGTTTTAGAAGGAGGAAAAATTTGATGATGATTTTGAGAAAAAGATCATCCCATGTTTGAATCGATCGAGGGGGTCTTTTCAGCAAATCCGGGCTGCCCCCTCGAGGGAAAATTGGGAAAAGCATAAGCTTTACCACGTACTCGGTACGTTCGGGAAACTCATCGTAAAGTGATCTTGTTGAAATATCGTGATGTGGCATGAGGATCTTCTTTGGCAAGTCCGAAGAATGCTGTTTTGAACGAGGTTAAGCAAACCGTTTTCTTAGGCTCAAAGTTTGTCCGAGGTGATTTAGGCCGCACAACGATGGCATCCTCATAACCCGTGGTGGGTGCTTCAAGCAACTGAGCCATAGTACGTTGATCATCCATTGGAGCTAATGGAGGAGGTGGATTTTCAAATGGTTCTTCAAGATTGAATGGTTCAACAACAGGAGGTGGGGCATGGTGTTGTTGATTATGAAGATTACGAGACTGGGAACGAGTGCGCATGCACTAAAACGGAAAATTTACACTAATTTTTTTGGTTTTTTTAGGTTTATCGCAAGTACTTTCACAATTTATTTTAATAACGGACAACGAAAAAGACAACTTAAACCTAATAATCGACAAGCTTCTCGGTAACTCTTCGAAAAGAAAAACGCACAAAGGAGCGGAGGAATAGGAAAGCGCGAAGCTATTAAAAACCTTTTTCCTTTAGGGTCGTAGTTCCTCGGAACAACCCGCCTTATAATAGCCCCTCTTAAGATTTGTTTTCTTTTAAAAGGTGAACCGTACTCGCAAGTGACACAAAAGGCAATTTTTAAATCTTTTGTTCGATTTGGGAACCAAACAAGGTTCCATCATCCGAAGTTATTATGATAATACCCATTGAAGAATAGTTATATTTTGGTATTTTACCAATTTGTGAATTTTATTGATATTTAAAGACAATGTTTTTATATTTTTGATTTTTTTTAAATGATAATTATACTAAAAAGAAAGTGAAAATATTTTTGTACCTTTTTTTTTTGGTTTTTTTTATGTGATAATAACTTCACCAGATTCAACAACACTTCCTTGACAAACTGAACGATAACAGGCCTTCACAATAAACGCACCCCGGCAGCGGCGCCAAAAATTGATTATTTAAATTTCAACTAATATATTAAAAATATAAATAATAAAGAAATAAAAAATCATTAAAAAAAACTACAATAATCAATAAAACTAAAACCGGGAAAAAGTGAAAGTTAGTATAAAATGTTCCCGGTCGTTATATCCCCAACGAGGCTGGACTGGAGAATCGATACAGATGGAAGATTGGAGTTTGATGAGAGAAATGATTTGGAGAGTGTGGCAAGCTAATTAAACAATAACAAATAAAAAGAAAAAAAAAAAAAAAAAAAAAAAAAAGTGAATTAAGAAAAAACTAAAAATAATGAAAATAAACTGAAATAACCGAGAGCATGAAAATCCCCCCCCACCCCGAAAAACAAAAGGGTCAAAAACCTAAATTCTTCAAAATTAACCCTACAAACAAATTTTTGCTTCTAAACTACTCTAGGGGACTAATAATGAAGAATGAAAAAAGACTAGACTGAAAACGGAGGTCGTTTGACCCAAAAACGAGTCAAGTAAAAAACCGTACCCGAGCCCCGTTCTTTAAAAATCAAAAAGTTACAAAAATGACCCTACGAAAGTTTTTTTAGCATTTTTCCTACAAAATATATGACTAAAGAAAATTTCTAAAAAAGAAAAAAATATTTTTTTGATAATTTTTATATTTTATGAAATTTTTTAAAACTTATAACGAAATTAAATTATAAAAAATACTAAACTATTTTAAAAAAATCTAAAAAATTTACCTAAAATACTAGACCTAAAACTCTACCTAAAGAAAAATAAAGAAAACCCCAAAACTTGAGCTATAAATAAGCTCAAAATAAGTCTTGGAAACAGACTTACAGCTTTAAAGGTGCAAAAAGGGTTAAATATAAAACCACTGTGAACTCTATCAGAGAAGTCCCAAGGGCGTCAGCGTAAAGGACCTTGTGTATAAAAAGAGAGGTGACGAGGGTTGAGGCCCGGGTTCCGAGTCTTGCTCACCCGGTCCACCCCTTGTCTCCCCCCTTTTTTTTTTTTTTCACAAAAACTTTTAACAACTTGTTAAGACTCATTGACTTAACATTTTTCATAACTAACAAGAATTTTGTAAAAGCTTATAATAAATCGAAAAAGGGCTTTTCTTGGACATTTGCTTAAATAAAGCTTAAAGGCAAAAAGGCTAAGTCTTAGAACTAGTTTGCACAAATAAGCAAAGAAAATGGGAAAATAAGCACAACAACTTAACACACTAACAATATGAGCTCCTAGGAACAAGCATAAGCAAATAAGATAAGCTCAATAAGCCAGAAATTGGCTTAAACCCTCAGCAGTACTTACTTTGGGAGTTAGTACTGCTAGGGTGAAAATGAGGCTTTTTCTTGCACTAAATAAGCAATGGTAAGGACAATAAGCTATCTAGGGCAACTAACAAACCTAATAAGCAACTGACACAAAAACAACAATTAAAAAGAACTAAATAAAGCTTCGAACAACAAAGCTATATCCTAAACTATGCTTAAAAAATTCAAAATGCCTACTTAAAGCCTGAAAATAAGCTAGCTAGAGGATGTCCTAAGGTCTGAAATTGAGGGGGCTTATCAAAGAGCTTATTGGCTTTTTAGAAAAGCCAAAAACTCAAGATAAGGTGCACAAATAAGCTAGAAAAGAGTGCTTAAAAACAACCCCTTAGCACCAGGGCAACTAAGCTAAAACAAAGGGGCTTATATTGACAGCTTAAAATAAGCTGTCAAATAAGCTTAAAATGAAAAATAAAGTGAAAACAGATTGAAAAGGGCTTAAGGTGAGCTTATGCTCAAAATTTCATTTGCTAAAAACTAATTAAACTTGCTGATTTTAGTCTTTGAAAAAGGGCTTTTTTTTCTTTAAACAAGTGACAACAAAAATATTTGGCAGACTTGACTTAGGTTAACAAATGACCCAAAACTCTTTTGTAAACTTGTTTAGACACATAAATGACACACTTTTGAAACCTAAACTCAAGATTCCAAAGGCTTATCCAAATAAGCACTTTGGGCTTTTCTTTAAAACCAACAGTTTTAACAACAACTTAAGAAAACTTTGAAAAACAGTTTTTGAGCTTAAAGATTTTGGAAAACAGACTTTAATAAGCTTAAAAATGATAACCAACTTTGGCCAAATGGTCACAACCCATAACATGCCTGTTTTGACCCATTTTGGGCTTGACCCAAACACCTCTTTATATTCTAAAAACGAATTTTAAAGCTTACAAAAACTGAATTAAGCTAAAACTTTTGAAGTTAACTAGCAAACATGCAATAATAAGCACTAAAAAGTAAAAAGCAATGAGAGATAAGCACTTTTAATAAGCTAATAAGCTAATGACAGAAAAGCTATATTAGGCAGTTTTAAACAGTTTGGCAAGAAAATGAAATACAAGCAACTAAAAGGTATTTTTAACCATCATTAAACACAAATAAGCATAATAGAACATTAATAAGCTAAAAACAAGCAATAATAAGCAATGCTACAGTAACAATAAGCAAAATTTAAAAAGAAATCATACCTTTAATCCTTGCTCAAAACAGGATTAAGTGAAACCTAATTAAGCTCTAAAACCTACCCATTAGCTTATAAACAAGCTACACTAAGCACCCAATGAGCCATCCATAATTGCTCATTCATCCACTTGATCCAACAGTAACTTTTCTTTTTCCTTTTTTTAATTTTTCTTAAACTTTTGTATAAAAGTGTTAAAACAGGTTATGAAGAGACTTATATTAAGCTTAAAAGTGAGCTTCAAGAAAACAAGAATTTGAACAACAATTTAAAAGGTAAACTGAATTTTTATAAAAAAAAGAGAATGCAAGTACATCAAAGTTGAAATGAGTTAAAACTAAACTGAATTACATAAAAAAAGCTAACTAAAAAAACTACTCTGCCTCAAGGGGCTTACAAAAGTTTAAATAGGAAAACGAGCTAGGGTTTTGGACTTGGTCTTCTCTTGTCTTCTTCCTGGTGTGTTTCTTTGTAGACACACAAATGTCTTGTGTTTGTTGTGAGAGTGTAAACACAAAGCATCCTAGCCCTTCATTTATCTTGGTGCCCAAGGTCTCACATCTAAACCCTTTGATCGAATTGGTGGGTTTTTGGATTGCCAACATGGCATACCCATGTGGGGGGTGGGGTAAGAGATTGTGAAGGTTTTGGATGGATGTGGGGAGGTCAACGAAGTTAACAATGACAGGGTGTGGGGTTGTGGGATTTGGCGGGAAATAATGGTGAAGATATACAGTACTTTAAAATTCCAGGTGTGGGTTTGGGCTTTTGTCACAATTCGTCCCTCAAAGTTATACGTGTGTTTGCATCACACGTCCTTGTGTTATATGAAAGTTTAGATATTGGCAGTTTCACCCCCCAAGAGTTATAAGGGTTATTACACCCATGGTCCTTGTTAGTTATAGCTTTGAAATGTTGGCAGACTTAGCCCTTGTGGTTTAGGGAATTGGCAAATTGAGCCCTTGAGAGTATTTTTCTTCTTTTTCCTCTTTAGATAAGTTTAGGGATTTGGCAATTTTAGCCCCCAAACTTATTTTTCTTCACTTGTGGCCTTTGGATTTGTCGGGGTTGACTTTGGTTGACTTTTTGACACTTGGGCTTTGTCTTTTCCACGCTTTTCCATTCCGTGTCCGGTTTTGTCGTTTTGGCTTCGTTTTTCGTCCTTTTCTTAGATATCTGTTCTTGCACAACACAGTTAGCAAAACAAGCATATTTTTGGCATTTTAAGTCCGTTTTTGGTTATTTTAGCTTGTTTTTAAAGGTAAAAGGTGTGTGTAATTAAACACATACCATATTTTCATGTCGTCTTTACAAGCGGGTATACAGATTTTTCGCGAGGAGTGTAGTCTCAATAAGACTATGTTTTTACTTTATTCAAATGATGAATAATAAGGTGTCGAGATGTACAAGTTATCCTTTTTTCATGGATGTAGAGATGCGTACATTATTTATGTACATTGTACTTTCAAAGTACATTGTTGTCACGTGATTTCACATTTCTTTTTGGTTGTTAAAAATTGAACTTGCATAGATTACTAATGTGCATGTTTTTCGCACCAACTTTCCATTCATCTCCTTGAGCACATACATTCCTGCGTGCTTTGACTCGATGATATAATATGGTCCTTCCTATTTTTGGTCAAGCTTCCTTTTCCCCTTTTGTTGGCTTGACTCATTTTACGGAGTACAAAGTGTCACACCCCCATATAGGGTCCCGTCAAAATAAGCGTCCGGGGGCGTGACGTTCATGAATATCTCAAATACAAAGCATAAAGAACGACCTCTAAGGGGTACGTTTTGAAAATAAACACCGTTGCATTAAATTAAAATATTAATAGGTTTTATCGATTAATCCAAATGATTTAAGAGTCAAAATGCGGAAGCTTAAATGAGTTTCAACAACGATATTTAAAAACTTAAATAAATTCTTGAAAATCGGTCCAAGCAAAAGACTTCACATAATTCAAGTAACGACATCCAAGCTAAGCACCTGAGAAAAACATGCTTAAAATGTCAACATAAAGTTAGTGAATTCATAGTTTTAGTTCAAATATTATCAGTGTGGACCACAAGCGTTCAAAACGTATGTGATGGTCATAGGAGATATAACATCAAATAAAAAGGCATTTACGTTGCACTAAGCTCATGACACCGAGGCTAATAGTGGAAGATACCATGTACACTGCTATATAAGTCTTGCCCTTACAGGTGTCCGGCCAAAGACCACCTAACTACTTTCGACATGATATACATCTGTTGGCCTGTACAGTCCGTCAAGTACCTGACCAGTAAGAAATCACCAAACCCGGATGGGGATTATTAGTCCCAAATAGATCTATTTATTCACTCGTGCTCACTTAACCAGCCAGTCAGTTAAAAGTAATTAACGCTTCATGATAATTCGGGCAATAGTGGTCTAAACGCTACTTAGGCAACACGTAAACGGGGAAATTCTCACGCAAAGTACTTGTGTCCTGTTTTTAAAAGCAAGCAATGTTTCTCACCCTAAAGTATTAAAACATTTAATCAAAACGAGTAAAATGTGGGGCTATGAACTCACCTTAAGCAAATGGTGAGCAAATAATTCAACGGAGATAATAACGATATCAAACGACTCTAACCGCGACCTAATTAAAAGACGCGCTTTAGAAACGAGAAATAAATACGAAACATCGAATAAGACGCTCAACGAAAATAGATATCCATAAGTGTTTATGCTTTTGTTTATATAGTAAAACGTGATTTTAAGAAAGTATACGGTTTATAGTTACATTACAATATTTTTAACGACAAGTTTCTAATTTCGGAAAGTTACTATTTTTAGAATGTTTCTATATTAGGAAAGTTTTAAGTTTCGGGACGTTAATACCGTCCCCTAATATACGATGATTCCATTTACCCTAAACGCATTAGTGAAACCTAAATGCCACTTTCTAAGTTCGTCTCACTAAAAAATACCAAAACTTTCTATTTTTAGAAGTTTCCTGTTTTAGAAATCCGACATTAAGTTAGTGACATTTTAAAAGTTCCTACTTAATATAATAACGTTATTACTTATTTCGCCAACATTTTAAAAGCTCAAAACATCCCGAAAGTGTCCGAAAAGTCATTTTCCTATTCCAATCAGCACCCTTTTTAACTATTTTTGCCGAAAAATATTTCAAGTTTCATTTCGCCATAACTCGGCCGTTTTAAGTCTGTTTTTAGTGTTCGAGATATGAAAACTTATCTATTCAAAACAATCTATCCAAAAAGTACCTTCTCAGCTATTGAAAATATTTTTAAGTGTTCAAAAACCTTAAAACAAATTCTGATCAACAAGCACTATTTTCGCAAACGCCTCTAATAAACACAATCAAACTTTCAATAGTGCCTAATCTAGCCTAACTCCGTTCACTACTAAAACAACCATCAAAAACATACTTAATCTGTCCCTAATCCCATCACCATCTTTGTTGCAACACACAGGCACACTCAATCTCACCAAGACTACAATACGAGTACTTAAAAATACCAACATCTTTGTTATTTATAAAAACTTACTTTATAAGTTTTGAAAATTAAAACACAAACATATGGATGTATAGATCTTGAATAAAAATACAAGAACATAAAGAAATCAAAGAAAAGAGTTAGGGTTTACTCACAAAGATGAAGAACAAGATGTATAAACAAAGATCTTGAAAAAAGGATGAAGATCTTGATAAACCCAAATATAAAAACCAAAACCCTAACTTATAAACCCTTGAAATAAACCTTTAATCAAATGAAACCCTTCTTGGAAACACCTTAGATCTTGATAAAATGAAGTTTAAGATGTGTGAATCTTGATAGAAATCAAAAGTATGGATTGTTTGTGTATATGTTTGTGTGCCGTGAGCTAGGAGAAGAAAAGGAGAGAAGAAAATGATTTTTGGTGAGGCAACTTATGAAAGAAATGACCTAAAGTCTTTAAGGTATGGTTTATATAGCAAGTGACTAGGGTTTAATGTAACCATTGGCTTATGTCAAGTGGCTTGAACCACTCTTATGGTCCTTGTGTTCGTTCGAGCTAGCTATGGCAGGGGGAGAACAAAAATCTTGACTTTGGCTCCAAGATGAGCTCAAATGGCTTACTAGTGGAGTTGTGGTCCAAGTTGCGCATGTAAAGTGTAAGGAACAATTGGCTTGTAGTGAAGAACAAAACAAAGATGTCATTTTCCATGTCTTGCATGCATGTGATAGTATTTTGATTTCAAATTTTTGGTTTTTCCCTCTTTGTTACTTGTACCGAAAATGCAAAGGGTGTAGGGGAGGGCATGAAATTTAAATTTTGTACTAGGAGACTAGTAATATGTTATTATGGGTTTACATGAAAAGGTGATAGGTTTTCGGGTTTCCGTTTGATCAAAAACGCTAAAAAACGTAAACCCGCGCCAAAAATAATAAAATCGCGAACGTAAATATTCGTAACCCACAAAATGACAAAAAATGACTTTATTAATTATAATTCACGTAAATTCAGCTCAGTCCAATGTCAGAACGCTTCCGATAACGATTTTTAGTTTTTACGCGGGTCAACTTCCCGGATTAACGTCAAATTAACACGTATAAAAGTTAAAATAATGAACGGAATCGGTAAAAATAATGACCTGAAATTTACAAGGTGTCACATCCTTTCCCCATTAGAAGAGATTTGGCCTCAAATCTTAAGACGTAGCATTCGACGCGGATACATGATTAGCAAAAAGGTGCGGATATTTCTTCTACATTTGATCTTCACGCTCCCAGGTGAACTCAGGACCCCTCCTTGAGTTTCAACGTACCTTAACGATCGGAATATGACTTTTCTTCAAACGTTTGACCTCACGGTCCATTATTTTGACAGGTTCTTCAGTGAATTAGAGCTTGTCATCAATTTGGATTTCATCTAACGGTATAGCAAGGGTTTCGTCGGATAGGCATTTCTTCAAGTTAGAGTCATGAAAAGTACTGTGAACTCGGCTCAACTACTCCAGGAGTTCAAGTCAATAGGTAACGGTTCTAACTTTGGCAATGATCTTAAAAGGTCCAATATAACAAGGGTTAAGCTTTCCCCGTTTGCCAAAATGTATCACTCCTTTCCATGGAGACAACATGACCTTATCCCCTACTTGAAACTCAAGGGGTTTTTGTCTTACATTCGCTTTGTGCCCACTGGATAGTCTGGATCAACATGACGCCTTTATCCCTTACTTGAAACGGTGCATAGGGTTATTTTGCTATACCATTCGCAGCATAGCTCTATTTAACTTACTTCCTTAACAACTTTGAAAACATACTATAAAATAACAAAAACTCTTAATACACATATTCATCAAATTTCCCCTATCTTTCTCATACCCACTCTCCCACTTATCAACTCCAAATTACAACCCAATCTCAACATCTTATCCTCAACAATATTACATTACCCATAATATCACCCCTCCAAACCCCATTACCATAAACACCCCCAAAACACCCCCCCTACCACCCCATCTCACCTACAACACCATAAATCCCATCCCCACCCACACACCCACACCCCTCCCCCCCCCCCCCCCCCCCCCCCCCCCCCCCCTTCCCCCCCCCCCCCCCAATCCCCCCCCCCACCATCCCCCTAATATATCTTAACCTCTCCTTTAATGTTCCCCCCCCCTCCCCCTGTATCCTCCCCTCACTCCCCATCACACCCCCCCCTCCCCACCCACCCACACCCCACTTTGAACTCCTACCGCATTCTCACCCTGACCCACCCCCTCCACCCCGTCACCACAAAAATCTGAAAGTAAATCTCCATACGGTCAGAGACTGATTTGAAACTGGCACTCCATGCCTTGAGACTGTTTCTTTAGTCAATGGTCTGTCAACTTCTCTAATGCATCAACCTCTATAATTTAAATAAAAATTTAATTTACAATCATACCTTTTATCCCTCACCCCACCTCACCCACCCAAAAATTATATATTCCCACCAATTATCCTAACTCACTACTAATTTACAGAAATATAACAAAGTCCATCATTTAACAACTTCTTTCTAACATTATCTAAATGCCTACTATATATATTTCCCACCAACCCCCAAACCCTCTTATCTATATATCTGAGATTCTTCCTTAACCCTAGGTACCCCCTTTAATACACTTGCTGACCATATGTGGCAATTTTTTCTTTTCAATGTTGGCCGAATCCCTCAATACACGTCTTGTTTCTCATGTCCTTCGGTGTAATCCGTTAGTGGTTCCGTGATACCAGGATGGGATGGGGCGAATAACGTCACTACTGATTATTAGACACACGAGTCATTCATAATCAAACGCCCCCATTCTCACCAACCAACAATTCCGGAATCTAACTTCGGCCTACCCCTGTTCAAACCCATACCCCACCAAGACATCTCACCCTCAAGAGTCAGCACATAGTTCAAGCCTCCACCCCCCCCCTATTAATATTACCATGAGGTCCTTCCCCCCTATATGGTATGCAATCGATTTTCCCTCTTTCTCCCACCCCGCGTTTAGCTGATTTAAGGCTAGATGAAGGAATTCTGTTTAGGAAGGATTCAAATCAAATAGTCTGCGGAGAAACTAAGGCTCTCGAACCTAGCTGTGGCTTGATGTCTTTCCGTTACGGCTCAGCTGCATCAGCCTTCTATAGCGTTGCGCCTTTCGCGCCTAGGTTGATAGATAGAATCAATCTACTTTTAGTCGTAGTCGCATGATAACATTGTTCCACTCAACGTCATTATTCACTGTTCTAACTTCTTTTCTCTTTTCTTGATTCAGAATATGTTGCCAACAACTCTTGTGGATTCACTTGGACAATGTACACAACTCTTCGTGCCATGTACAGATTGTGTCTACTACTTCATTCACGGAAAACTGACTCATGAGCATCATATAATTTTAAGTCGGGGGGGTTGGTATATTTCTTCATCTATCAGATGGACGCGGTTGAGTTGGGCGGGTAGTGGTGTGTAGATAGCTAAATGACTTTTCCTTTTGCTATGCAAATGAGAACAGCAGCACACTCTAACCACTTTATGCGCAATAAGGCATCTCAAGATTATACGCCTCACAAAGTTTTTAATCCCTCAGGTAAGGATCACGCGCAGAGAGATGAACATCGGTTGCATCTACACAATTTTTTGTATTTTCTAACAGCTGAAATATGCAACTTTTGCCTTTTTCTCCCCAATTGAACTTCACTCGCTTTTTTTAGAGTTCAAACTTCGTATAAGCTAGCGATCTTTGTGTGAAACCTTTGATTAAATCATTTGGTAGTAACCAGCCAAAAAACCTAAAATTAAGGAATCTCGGTTGGTGTCTTGGGTGACGCCCCAATTCCTTGAATGAGAGTAATTCAATCTTAGCTGGATTAATGTGAATGCCTTCACTATCAATCACACGTGACCGATTTAAATCATTACTTTAGAAAGCCAAAAATTCGCCCAATTATAATCTTCATCCTTAAAGTAACTTCAAAAATTAAACTTAAGGTGCCCCTCATGTTCTCTTTTGCCTTGGTGTAGATAAAAATATCACTCGATGGAAATACGTCATACGAATATATCTAGGTTCACGGTTTGCACACTCGATTCATCTAATCACATAAACATTGCCGCGTAGCCGTTAGTCAATGCCAAACGGCCCATTTCGCTTGGAACTCGTATTGTGACTTAGCGAGTCCTAAATGTTGTCTTTGGGATGTCTTCCTCAACAAAACCCACGAGTTGGTGATAACCGGGACCTGCTGGTCAGATCTTAGAGTTGGACTCTTAGACTTGATGCTTGATCAAAACAAATTGTCGACTTCTCTGGTAACGTGGGTTATCGGTTCTTCATCTGTAAGTTTGTTTAGTTCACGATAGTCGATACACATCCGATTAGATCATTTTCTTTTGACCAAAACACAAATAGAAGCTCCAAGGGGGATGGAACTGGTATGTGTAAAGCCGTTGTCAGAGAAAGTTTGCTTGCAACTGATGAGTGGATAACTCTTGATTTTGGCTGTGCTAATCGACACGTGAGCTTCCATGCTACGGTGCCTAAGCACCTAGGGACTTATACGTTCACGATTATATCTTAAACATATGATTTGAGTTTCTGTTGGTTGTCCTAGGAAAGTCTTTCTGGAAGATTCTGATATAATTCCGCGCAACAATTGGCACGTCCGCAACGTCGCTTCTCTCTCATACTTGTTTACTCAGTGTTTCTTGGATGTATCTTGACGCTGGATAAACCTGACATCTTTCTGCACATATCTATATGGGTCTTGTACACGGTATGATATCCAGGCTTTTGTCTTACTGTCCACTGTCAACAATCATCACCTAATATTATCAGAACATCTTCTCTATAAGGGGAGACGATATAGATTCATTTCGCTTACACAGACGGATCACCGTGTGGTAGTCGCTAACCAATCCATACCGATGATGACATCAAAACCACCAAGTTCTATAGGCATTAGGTCGATGTTGAATGGATGACCTAATAATCCTAACGTACAACCTCTAAGGATAACATTTGTTTCTGAAATTCTTCCATTGGCAAGTTCTACGGCATAACTAGTGTCTAAAGTAGACGGTGCAACATCAAGCAAGGCACTAAAGGTAGACGACACAAAACTCTTATCGGCACCCGAATCGAATAACATAGAAGCATAACAGTTATTGAGAAGGAAAGTACCCGTGACAACATTAGAATCAGGGTTTGCTCCTCCTCCTCTGATGGCATAAGCCTTTGATGTAGCTTCAATGTTCCCAGTCTTGTTCCCACGGTTCTGATTCCTCAACTTAGGACAATCTTTTCTATAATGTCCCGGCCTTCCACACTCATAACAAACAACACCCGACTGATTCCCAACTAGGGCCCTCTAAGTGTTTGGAGCAACAACGGCCGTATAATCTCTAGCCATGTGACCAACCCTCTTACAGTTTCCATACCTCACAGTACATGGCCCTCCATGGTGTAACTTACACTTGTTGCAGTAGGGGAGAGACCTAACATACCCCTTTTTCTCATTGTTTCCTGCCATGTAAGCTCTTGCCACATTTTGACCTTAAACATTTTGTCGCTTGAAAGCTGATTGCTGCCCACAATTGTCCATTGGGTTGTTGTCAAACCTTCTCTTGTTTTCAGCACTTCTAGCATAACCCTTCAGTTTCTGATCCATTAAATTGTTAGCAATACAGATTGCCTCTTGAAGTCTAGTGGTCTCAGCAGTGATCACCAATTCCCCAGGGATATTGTTAGGATAAACCTACAATGCAATCTCACAACTTTGCGCCTCTCATCCGGAACCTTCTAGTCATAGTACACAAAAGAACAATTCTTTGAAATCTCTTGGTATAAGTAGTCAAGTCATTTCCTTTCACAGTAAAGTTCCACAACTCGGTATCCATCTTCTGAATTTTGTTTCTCGGGCAGCATACCTCAGTCATCAACTTCATAAGTTTTTTCCATGTTAGGGCATATGCCGCCTCAATCCTAATCGTCCTCTTGTGAGTGTTCTACCAAGTTAAAGCACCGTCCAGTAGTGTGCATGTAGCATACTTCACTTGACTCTTTTGTGGACAATTACTAATGTTGAACACCGTCTCTATCTTCTCGAACCAACGAGTTAACCTAACAACTCCTTTCGTCCCTTTGAGGTTGAGTAGCCATCACTTCAGGAAGTCTTAATATGTGCACTCTCGAGCCACAGGCCTAAAGCCTCCGAAGTTCACATTGTGATTCTCATAACCATTTCCTCCTCCATTCCTATTACCGTTTCCATTTCTGTTTCCTCCTCTATTCCCATTTCCATTTACTCCTCCATTTCCGTTACCATTTCCATCGCCTCATCCATTTCCACCTTCATAATCATTGCCATTTTCGCCTCCCTGTTCATCCTCACCTTCTGCTAGGGGTTCAATGTTTCTGGTGGCGTCGCGAGCTTCTAACGCTTCTGCCACTTGACGACCAATTAGTTCGTTAACTGCTTTACATGTCATTGTCACTCCGGATCGTGTGTTAGGCATTGTCCTACAATCATAACAATACACCACACGATGATATCTTTAGGTGATATACGATTATTAACGGGGTTCAATAAAAATACTAGGTTTCATCACATGGAAACACACAATCATAATAAATTCATGATAATGCCACAATTTAGTAATAATACGGTATGCGATGAGTAAAAGAAAATAGCATTAGATTAAGACATCATAACATAGAATAATAGATATTAGATTACATAACGTCAAATGTCAATGGTTACATCATGGCTCCCAAAAGATAGGATTTACAAATCCCTAATAACACGCTACTACTAGATACTACGAATTAATACTAGAACAATCATGGAACAATCTAAGGACGATAGCCTAAGTACTTCCTAGCACATGCCTTGAGTCTACCAATCTGCACACGATCATAAAATCGTAAACTCCAAATCTGCCTCATCTCTCTCTGGACACGTAACTCCCTACGTTGAAATCAGGTTACTCTCTGACTCGCAACATCCAGCATGCCTCTAAGTATCGTATTATCCCGCTCTAGCTCACTGATCCTCTCTGACTGAACAGCACTCTGCTGACCCGTAGCTACAATCATGTGCCCCTGATCCCTCTGAATGCTCATAATAACCTGAACTCGGTGAACTGGGATCTCCACAGTATGTTATGAAATCTCTATACCATGTCTCCTAATGTCTTATGAGCAATCCCTATAGCTCCTTCCTCCTAAGCAAGCTCGGGGATATCATCTGACACCACAAGATGTGTAACTCTATCAACTCTAACCTCGACCATTCCCCTCGCACTCGTCTCGACCTCCTCTCGAGCAGCAGTCTCAACCACAACCCTAGCATCTACCCCCTCAGCTCTAAGAGCATCCGCATATGCAATACACTTATTGATCTCTGCCTAAATCTTGAGGTTGAAATTAGGATCTGAGTAAGGCTCACCACTACCCCTAACAACAACGTCATCCCTCAAACTAGTCTCTCTAGGTACAGACGACTCAGAACTCTCATCTGAAAAATCCTCTAAATCTGTCACAGAATCAGAACTCCTAATCCTCTTGCGAAGTGGTAACAGATTAGCATGTACAGAAGACAATGCTCCAGGTACAGGCGAAGATACCAGTACAGATGTAGTAGGGGACCTGCTCCTCTTGCGAGAAGGGCCCACAGAAGAAAAATGAGATGGTCTCTCGATAATAGCAGCAGATGAATGAGGAATACTCGATATTGATGAACATAACTGATGACTAGATCTCGTACCCGATGGTAGTGCTAGTGATGAATGATCTGAAGATGAATGACCAGATGAAGAATCGAATAGGGTATCTGAAGAAGAATCTGATGGTGCCTCTGATGATGAATTCGATGGTGAATCTCTAGATGAGTAATCGGAAGTGAAGTAATCTGATGAAGAGTAGTCAACTGAGTGTCTTACAGTAAGACGGTGTGTAGGTAGTGGCCCAACCCTCTTCCTCGCAGTCATCATGTGTATTGGCCCATTAGGATGGTAGCGGTATGGTCGACCATGAGGAATAGGCTATCCGGGTGAAACAATGGTAACTCGTCTATGACGAACACCGAATGGTGCAGGTAGAATCTGACTAGTATGTGGTGCAACCTCAACGGGTGGTATCTCATGAGTGGGTGATGGTGGTGTATCATGTGTGTTGTTAGCCTCAAAATATTAAGCCGAACAGGAAGTTCGTTCTTTACGTGTACGAGTCTCGGTAATTTAATTAGTTAATGTTGTAATGTTATAATATCAGGAATCGGGC